>CM031893.1:5098164-5298164 GCA_018691285.1 Cucurbita argyrosperma subsp. sororia
AAATTATCCCAACGCACAAAATTCTCTTGCCTAATCCTAAATCAATTCGTGCCTTGGTTCGTACCCATTGCCAAAGAAAAGAACCTCCCTTGCGCCATGCTTTGGATCCAGCCTTGCGCTCTCTACTCCATCTACTATCGTTTCTTCAACAAACTCAACGAGTTCGCCATTTTACAAAACAAGAACGAGCCTCTCCAATTACCCGGCCTGCCATTACTCAACTTCGAAGACCTCCCTACCTTCATCCACCCCAACGCTTATCTTTGCTTCCAAAAACTCCCAGATTTTTTCAGCTTCTTGGATGACGTGAAGTGGGTTTTGAGGACTTCCTTTGACGAATATTTTTTGGTTGACTAGGCAATCAAGTAGGGACACAACCTCAATTTTGAACTTTCCTAATATAGTTAGGGTCTAATTGGTAAAGTTTGAAAGAACATGTTTGGAGGCTAAACCAAGGATTAGGGAGTCAAATGACTAAAATGCCCCTAGGTCTCCTTGTGATAATTCAAGGCTTACATATGCTCCAAATGACTTAATAAGTTTTCTGAGACTATTCCTAAGGACATAAAGATATGTTACAGATTTCAAGTTGATTAGAGCAAGTTTGGAACCTAAAACCAAGTTAGGGTCTAAGAAACGCTTTAAGAAAATACCTCAGGTAACTATTACCCAAGATTTAAGACTTTTCTAGAATGGTCTAAAGAACACATCATGACTTCATGACATTTTTAATGACTCATGCGTGCTACCGTGAATGATAGATAAGTTATGTAGAGCTTGAGAATGCATGTTACGACATATGCTTCAAGAAATTAAGAACCCTAGAAATTTATAAAATTAGAACCAAGAACAATGCCACACAAGCTCTACACCCACTAACATAAGAAGAATGCTAGGTACCACTCAAGAATTAGGGACCAAGATCCTCAAACTCATAAACTCAAGGAACTCCTGAACCTCCTACGGTACAACATGTTCATGACTTAGACTACGTCACTTGGAACATAAGAAGTTTTGGATGTAGATTTTCAGACTACACTGCTTGGACGTATGAAGCCTTGAGTGTAGGTATTCAAACTGTGTCGCTTGGAACGTATGAAGACTTGGACATAGATATTCAGACTATATCACAAGGAACGCATGAAGACCTGAGTGCAGGATCTGACTACATCACTTGAAACGGTAGAAGCCTTGGATGTAGGTTTTCTAACTACGATTCTTGAAACGTATGGAGCCTTGAGCATTGGTATTCATACTATCCCGCTTGAAATGTATGAAGCTTTAAGCATAGGTATTCAGACTGTATTGCAGGGAACGCATGAAACCCTGGATGTAAGATCAGACTACATCACTTGGAACGTAAGAAGTCTTGGATGTAGGTTTTCAAACTACGCTACTTGGAACGTAAGAAGCCTTAAGCGTAGGTATTCAAACTATGCTGCTTGGAACGCATGAAGCCTTGGGTATAGGTTTCTGGACCGTGTCGCAGGGAACGCATTAAGCTCTGGATGCAGATTCAGACTACGCCGCTTGGAATGCATGAAGCCTTGGACGTAGGTACATACTGTGTTGCTTGAAACGTATGAAGCCTTGAATATAGTTTATCAGGTTCATGACTTGTACCGTAAATCTTAGGGGGAGTGTCTTGGAGAACGAATTAAGAAGATAACAAGAGCCTAAAAAGTAACCAAGTACAAGACAACGATCACGAACTAGAACATTAATCAACATCCAAGTTTTGAAGACAAGAAACTAGAACCATAGTACTAATCCGTTAGATCTAAACCAAGGTTGAGACCTCAGGATCCAAGACGTTAGGATGTGATGATCTGTTCGTGTTCAAGATCATATCAAATTTTGGAGGAGATCCAACAGATGAGATTTGAGTTTCGAAGGATTTTGCTCAGATGGTCACTGTAGATGCTCTTATTCTGATCACAGTGACTTTCTATAATTATCAATTCTTTCAGGCGTATTTTGGTAATTTGTTATTTTCGAATATTTTATTATTATTTTTCTCGAAAAATCTAATAATTTTTATAAAAATTCTTGATTCCTTGTTGGTCATTTTCCCGTTATTGAGCATCTTGAAATTCCCTCTAGGTAGTTAGTTTAGTGGGTATGTATATTATAATGAGTTTATTTTTTAAAAAAAATATTTAGTATGTTTGGTTACGTGTATTTTTATGTTGGTATATATGTTAGCTTTTTAGTATCAGTGGGGTTAGTCATTGTGGGGGTAGTATGGTGTATGTAGGTATTGAGATTTTTAGTATTAGGTATTATTTAGGTTTATTTTGTTATTTTGGTATTGCTTTTTAGTATAGGTGGGTTTTAAGTAGGTAGTCGATTAGTATACTTAATTTGGAAGGTATATGTTTTAGGTGTTTTTTTAATTGTTATTATGTTTTAATGTATATAAGGGGTTGTGTGTTGTATTACGGTGTCTTAATTTTTTGTTTTTTTTTTTTTTGGGTATGGGTAGGTATTTATGTAGGGTATGGGTTATAGGTTATATATGTATCTTTTAGTGTAATTAGTGTATATTTAGTACCCTGGGTTATAGGCCTTGTTTATACTGTGTATGTTTGTATGTTAGTGTTTTATATATAGTTTTTAGTTTAGTTTATTATAGGTATTTAGTCGGGTAGTGTTTGGTTAGTTCTAGTAGGTGGTTTTGTATTGTTTATTTGTTACTTACTATGTACGGTGTGTATGTTTTTAGTTTCTAGTGGTTAGTGTATTGTGTTGTGTGTATAGTATAAGTTATAGTTTATACGGTGTTTGGTGTGTAGGTATAGTAGGTATGTATTATTAGGGGTTATGGTAGTGTAGTATATTAGTATATATGTATTATTATAGTATGGGTATTTATGTGTACTATTTTTTGTGTTTAAGTTTATTTGTTGTAGTGGGGGGTGGTATTTATTTGTTTAGTTTAGTTTAAGTAGTATTTTACGGGTATTATCGTTTTAGTATGGTATTGTTAGCTGGGTTGGTTATTATACTTTTGGTAAGTTGGTATTTTGGGTATTAGTATGTATTGTGGAAGTCTTTGTTAGATTGGTACTGTAGGTGGTTTTTGTTAGTTTTTTGTTTATGTGTATGTATAGGGTATTATAATTTATATTTAGATATATAGTTGGGTCTTTAGGTATTGTGCTGTTGTGTTTGGTATATAGTGTGTTTAGTTATAGTTGGTTGTAAGGTATTTATATTTGGTATTAGGTAGGTAGTGAGGGTTGTATTTTAGTATTATTAGGTAGGTGCTTTTAGTCGTAAGTAGTTTATGTAGTATTTATTTTTAGTTATATCGGTAGTTTACTGTAGTAGGTCGTTTTTTGTATAACGTGGTTTTAGTAGTGGTTAGTTGTAGTGTATAGGGTACCGCGGTGTGGTATTAGCGTATTTAGTTTAGTATGTAGTATGGTTGAAGGTTATATTAGTATTACGTACGAGGGTTTAGTTAGTTAGGGTAGGTAGTTATATGTTATATTTATAGTAGGTTTAGTTTGTGGTAGTAGCTGCTTGGTGTTTATGGTATTTATTTTGTGTAATTTATATTGTTGTAATATGTGTGTATTTTGTTAGTAGTTGTTATTATTTATGTATATATGTAATACTGTAGTTTTATAGGTAGGTAGTAAGTTTAGGTGTATGTGGGGTTAGTTGTTATTGTTGTCTAGTGTAAGTTTATGGAGGGTAGTAGGTAGGGGTATAGTAATTGGGTGGGTTATATAGTAGGGTATTATTGTTTGTTGTATATATTGTTGTTATTTAAGCTTTTTTATGTTTTGTAGCTTATTAGTAGTATTTTATTTTTTTGTTTACGTTTTAGGTTTTAAGTTGGTACTCAGTAAGTATATGGTTAATTAGTATCGGTTATTTTTATATATTGTGATGTTGTTAGTATAGGTGGGTGTGTAGGTAAGTTTGGTATTGGTTTTATTATTTCTGTATGTATTTTATAGGGTTAGTTTAGTATATAGTGTAGATTATCATTTTTATATAGGTTATTACCTGGTATGTAAGGTAGTATTTTTGTAGTTTATTAGTTGTATATTTATATTTTTAGTTTAGTAAGTATATGTTTGTAGGTATATTTTAATTATTTAATAGGTAGTATATGGTTTGTAATTGTAGGTGGTTTAGGTGTAATTTTTGTATTTTTAAGTTGTTTTAGTTATGTGTTATTAGTATTGGGGTTAGTATTTGTATAGTTATATATGTACGATTAGTGTGGTGTATTTAGTTGTATTGTGTGTGGGTTATGGTATAGTGTTGTTTTAATGGGTTTTATTTTAGTAGTAGGTGTATTTATTAGTGTTGTATAGTGTATCTTGGTTATTTTATTTTTATTACTTTTATATTTAATTGTGGGTGTAGTTGTTATTATGTATTTAGTTGTATGTTATGTTATTTTAAGTTATATAGGTTTTGTAGGGGTACTATGGGGTGTATATAGTTGGGGTTTATATATTTTTTAGTAGAGTTTCTGGTCAGGTGTATCTTAGGTTTGTTTTTTTTTTTTTTGTGGTTCTTTTTTTTTTAATATATTATTTCTAGTGATTTAAATAAGTTATATTAGTTAGTAGTTCTGTAGTATAGGAATTAAAAATCAGGAAAGTTCCTTAGAAATTAGAAAAACGACCTTTTCGACCTTTTTGTCCTTTTCGCTTACTTTTCCCTTTCCATTCCTTTTCCAAGAGCCTTAACTCCTTATGATTACTTGTTAGAGTGTAGGAGTGGCTTTCGTAAGTACCTTGTCTTCGCTTAATCCTTTAATTTCTTCCCTTGTTGATCCTTTGGCTCTTACATAGGCGGTTTATTCTTGTTGGAGCTAATCTCCTTCATTTTTGGGTGTTACAGAATTTTTCAAACTTTTATAAGTGAGCATATCCATAAATAAATTTACATAATTTTTCATTTGGTTCAACGCCTCTACCAGTGACATAAGTGAATTTTTCTATAGAATATCTATGACCTCCTCAAAATGGGGTCTTCTTCTTTCTCTAGTTTTATTGTTGGTTGGAAATGCGGTGTTGACAGGTATGTTTTGCTCTCTTCTTGTCTTTGGTTTGTTACTTGCATTTTAGGCGACTCTTCCATTTTTGTTTGATCTTTTTTTTTTTTTTTTTTTTTTTTTTTTTTTTTTTTTTTTTTTGTAACTATGGTGGGTTTCTTTCATTTCGGTATATGTTCTTCTATTTAGTATTTTCTTCCTATGACGATAAACATTATTTCATGCCATCTCTTTTTAGTGTTTTGGTATATGTTCGCAGCTTTCCAAGAGCTCTATTACATACCTTAGTTGCTAATGGGCCCTTTTGAACTTCCAAATTTTAAGGATGCTTGTTGACTCTATATTATAGCATCATTCTTTGCCATAAATTTCTTCATTAGGTTCTCAGTAATGTCCCTGGTACCTGCCGAGCTAGTTTCTATCCCTTGGGTATCGGTTTGTTGAGGAATGTATGTCATTTGATTTTGTTGCCAAAACCTAAGAGGATAATTTTTCTGAGGTGGAATTTGTTGATTGCATGAGCTTTGTCTCTTCCATGAGAAGCTTGGATGGTTTCTCCACCATAGATTGTAAGTGTTTGAGAAGGAATTATTATTCTAGTTTCCTTGACTAGCTTGATTTCGCACCTCAAACACTAAAGCTGGATTACATGAACATTGATCAAATTCTTTTTGTCTCCACAATATACACAAGATTTAACTGTTGGAAAAGTCATTACAGCTACAGCTAAACTTGTGCTTTAGTTATTGAGCCTTGTCCCAATGTTAGAGTCTGCAGAATATTAGTAAATGAAGTTAATTGAGCGTTTATAGAGATCAAAGTATCAACATCAAGTAAGCCTTGTTTAATATCAATCTTCAGTTCATTGTAGAAAGTCTCCATTTGGATACAATGGGGAAGTCCATTCTCCCAAGCTTCACATAATGTTTTAACTTCAAACCCGTAATAACAAAAAATTTCATTTCTAAACCGTGCATTTCTAGTTGGTGGGAAGTACTTGATAAAAAAATTCTTTGCTAGACTATTTCAAGAATCAATTTCTCTGAATGCTAAGGTGTTCAAATATGATTTAGCTGTAACCCTCGGAGAATAAGGGAGTAAAATCATTTTAGTTACATATTTATCCATTCCTTTGAATCAAAATGTGTTGCTCACTCCAAAAATAACTTTAGATGTAGGTGGAGATCTTTTGACTATACTCCATGATTTGCCCAATGGTTCGCATCATTAGAAACATCACGGGCTTTAGCTCCAAAGTAGTTTCTTACATTTCAGGTCTATTAATGCACAAATTTAGCTCTTCCACAGCAGAGTGTGAATATGCTAAGATTATTCTTTCCCCGTTATTTGCTAAAATAATAGTATTAGAAAGGATTCTACATTTATTATTCATCATTGCTAGATTTTGAAACTCTGGATTTAGTTTGGTAGCAAGAACTCTTGTTATATATTATGTTCGACTATTTTCAAGCTTTGCTCCCTTAAACTTCACAAGAAAGTTCTCTCTATTTCGAGATCAAAAATAAATTTCGAAGTCATAGGTGGGTTCATACACCAATTTTGTTAGCAGACAACTCACTATAAAGAGAGCAAATAAAGTAAGTAAATTAGGTTGTTTCCCAATCAATGCACCTAAAACTGTCTTGTGATGGTATATAGTAAAATGTTGTAAAATTTACAAGAATAAGTGCAAGTATACACTATCAGAAGTAACAAGTGATAAGTAAATTATTGATTCCACAAAGAAACTTTTTTTTGTTTGGTCACTATCGTGGTTGAAAATTAAATTACTTTAAGAGTCATTCGAATGTATATTGATGAATGTAAAATATTTAAATAAAATATAGGAAGAGTGGCAACTCATGTCCCAACACAGATAGAGGAAAAAAAAAATCAATTTTAATGAGGAAGGTTGGACTAAGAGAGCTTAAATATATAAATTGTTGAAAGTTTTGGAAGAATTTAGTTTCTTATAACAGATTTAAAAGCCCTCTCCCAAGAGTTATGGATTGTGATTACTTTCTAAAGTGTTTTGTAATTTCTATTGATAAGGCTTATAAGAAAAATTATTTCTAACTCTTCAATTATCTTCGAGTATCCTTGCAATGGAGATTTATATGTCTCTTCTTTCAAATAAGAGAAACAACTGTATGTAAAGATGTCAACTAAATAAACAGGTAGATTACTAATAACTACTTTTTAATAACCCAAAATCACACCATCAACATATTTCAACTACATAAAACTCTCTCACTTCCTCTGTACCTTACCATGCACACTAATTCAGCTCACCATGCACACTGATTTTTAAATTGAGTAAACAGAATTCCATACTCGATCTCATAGATACATATAGAATTCTGTGAAAAGCCGTATTCGATGAAAGTCGTAAAGGGAACCCACGGACCATATTCTTCGCCAATTTGGGTTTTTTTTTCCGCATCAAGAATTCAAACAAGGTTTGGCGAGCCAAGTGGGGCCTGCATGAAGGAGTCGGACCTCGTTTCAAAAAAATACGCCGTCTGGGGGCTTTACCGGCCCGGGCCTGGTCACTGCGACCCCCTTTGTGAGGAGGCACTTCCGTATTTTAAAATTATTTGTATATTTATGTTCAAAATCACGATCAATTCCTTTTTCAAATCCTGCGGCAGCATTTGTAGGTAGTGATCAAACAAACAAAACGAAAGAAACCTCATAAAAAATTAATAGAATAAGAAAATAGACGAAGTGATTAGAGAGTTATCTATTTTGTTACTTTAGTTTAATGGAATTTCCCTCCTTAGGCTCTCTCCTTGTCTTAAGCTATCCTTCCTTTTTCCTTGTGCTATCATCCGCCCCTAACTTAGGGTGATTCTTTCTCTTCCTCTTTTGTTTTCAGCAACAGGAGCCACCTATGCTTTTACCCTTTCTGATTCTGTATTTTCTTACGCCTTTGTTTGTGGACCTTTCTTTTTGGCAACCTTTCGTCTTTATATCGTTTATTTCTTCCCATTTAGAGTTGAAAAATGATTAGTCATCCACATAAGCAGACTCGGGATTAAAATTTATTGCAAGAATTGCTACAACAAATGTTTGAGTAAATGTCATCCTAATCAGATTGCTCCAAGATTTGTTTGTTCATGCAATTTGATCACCTTTTCGTATTGAACTATAATGAACTATTTCGTAGTATAGTATGCATATATTTTTATTCCTAGAATCCTTATATCATTTTAAGATTAGATTATTTTTTATCCAATGAGATTTAATATTTTGATCCCTAAATTTTTTTTAAGAAATAATGGCCCTCCTCCCACTTTAATCAAACTAAGTCCTAACAAACAATCATAAAGTTTCTAATGCGACTCTCATGCATAATCACTAATCCAATTCGGGTTAATAAGTAGTTCTTTTACATGTAACAAATCAAGCGAGAGTTTATGCATAGTTTATCTAATCTATCATGCCACGATTCGGCGAATTGCCTATATGAGTTCTAGAGTGGATTAGCTTTTATGCTATCTTATTTGGCAGGCTAATGACATTGCTTAGGAATTGAATTATCAATGTATATAAGAGGTGTAACCTCATCATTGTTCACTATGGTATCACGAATCTTGAACATTATCTATGAAAGTTAGCTAACAATCACTGCATAAAACCATAAAGTTAAATTTAATTTTGGGAGGGTTCTCATGTGCTAGGCAACTAACTCATTGTACTTGTCTGGAAATCAAAGTTGAGATGACCGAGTTGGTCTAAGGTGCTAGATTAAGGTTCTAGTCCGAAAGGGCTCCCACTCTAACCAATTATTTTGAGAAATTTTGTGGTATCAAGATGTTTTTATCCCTTGAAGCATTTTAATGAAATCCCTATATCATTTTAAGATTATATTGTTTTTGATCCAATGATGTTTAATACTTGGTTCACTAATCCATTTCCAGTTTGTAAGTAATACACTTAACAAACTCAATGAGAGTTCACCTATAGTTCACGTTCACGTATAGTTCACGTATAGTTCACCTAATCTGAGCTCACAAAACTAATTTTTCTGTTCATCTTACTTCATTAGCTAGCTTTTCACCTAATATGAGTTCTAGTGTGTACTATTTTTTCTGTTCATCTTACTTCATTGCTAGCTTACTTGGTTTAGAAAGTGAACTATCAGTATCCATGTATTTGAGAAATGTGACCTCATCATTGTTTAATATGGTATCATAATTTTATTTGGTTAAGAAATGTACTCTGTTAGTTTATTTAATCTTGTATTAATGGTAATACATTTTATTTACTATTTGTATTTCAAATTATGTCAGTTGAGAGAAGTAATTAGGGGTTAAGGGTAGTTATTAGCGGGTAAGGGTAGTTACTAGCGGTTAAGGGTAGTTAATAGCGGTTAGTGTGACTATTTTGTCTATATATGTATTGTGTAACAAGTTGAATGATGAGTAAGCTGGTTTATTACCTCTCTTAGTTGTACGAGTGTTTTCTAACAATTGGTATCAGAGCTTGGTTACATGCCAAAGATCATGCCGAAAAATAATAACAACACTGGAAAGAGAGGAGAGTCGTCGAAGTTTGCAACAAAGGAAGGTCTCGTAACACTCCAATACCCGATGTTATCGAGAACCAACTACTCAGCATGGGCTATGAAGATGAAGGTTTATTTGCGTGCTCAAGGGGTGTAGGATGCAATCGAATCAACCGAGTCTCTGGATAGTCTTGGTGAAAGGAAGGATCAAATGGCCTTAGCAACTATCTATCAAGGAATCCCTGAGGAGATGTTGTTTTTGTTAGCAGAGAAAGAGACAGCAAAAGAAGCATGACAGACGTTAAAAACTATCCATGTCGGTGCGGAACGTGTAAAGGAGGCAAAGATCCAAACTCTGAAGATTGAGTTCGAAATTATGAATATGAAGGAGTCCGAGACTATTGATGATTATGCAGCAAGGTTGACAGAAGTAAATAAAATACGTACTTTTGGAGACAAGTTTGAAGAAGCATACTTGGTGAAAAAATTCCTCCGCTCAGTACCTCCTAAATTTCTTCATATCGCGTCGGCAATAGAGCAATTTGCCGATTTAAAGGTGATGACCATGGAGGAAGTCATCGGTCGTCTTAAAGCATATGAGGAACGGATCGGTGGCAGCAAAGAGAATGCTGAGCATGTCTTATTGACTCAAAGAGAATGGAAAGCAAAAGAACATAGCGACAATGGAGGCCATAGCTGAGGGCGAGGTCGCAGTGGTCGCTGGAGAGGGAGAGGTCATGGACGTGGAAACGACTCGTTTCATCAAGAGAAGAAGGCTGACAAGAGCAAGGTAAGATGCTACAATTGTCAAGACCTAGGCCACTATGCCTCAGAATGTCGGAAGGTGAAGTGTTATAATTGCCAAAAGATTGGCCATTATGCATTCGACTGTAGATCGAAGAAAAGGGAGGACCATTATGCATCCGACTGTAGATCGAAGAAATGGGAGGATCAGGCGCACTTGGCTGAGACGCAAAGTGATGAGGATGAGCCAGCCTTACAGCACAAGTTTGTGAAGTCCGAACTCTCGGTTCACCAGAGTTGACGGAGATGGCTCTTTATGAAGAGAAGGTTGTCCCGGAAGAAATTGAGAAGGTAAATAACATTTGGTTCCTAGATACGGGAGCCAGCAATCACATGACTGGTTGTCGAAATTGGTTCTCAGAATTGAACGAGTCAGTGACCGGCACGGTGAAGTTCGGAGATGGATCACTTGGAGAGATAAAAGGACGTGGAGATGTGAAGATTGAATCGGAGAAAAAAACAGAGAAGCGAGAAGAGAAGAAGAGCGATGGTGAGAAAATCGTTGGCATTGTGAAGTTTGAATCCGAGGAGAGGAGCGATGGCGTTGTGGCGGAGGTCCAGAATGTGGCATCGAAGATAGCGAAAGCAAAGGAGATAAAAGAGGAGGTCACCTATGATGGCGAGAAGAAGGAGAAGGAGGACGGAAACAATGGCGGTGCTATTGAAAAACAGGTCGCCGGAGAAACGAAAGCGGAGAAGGAGAAGGAGGCCATTGTTTCCGACAGTGCAATTGAAGTAGCACAGGTAATTAAACCTGTTGAGGAAAAGTCATTGGTCGGACAAATAGAACAGGTAATTAAAACTATCGATAAAAAGCAGTTGCCCATTGAAAGGAAGACAAAGAAGAAGGAAGGCGGAGATAATGGCGGCAGCTTTCATCCTGTGAAGCAGAGTATATTATGGCGACGTCAGCTGCTTGTCAAGGAATATGGTTAGGACATTTACTGAAAGAAGTGGTTTGAAGAATGTAAGAATGTGAAGATCGAAATACAAGATTAAGGGAATGATTTGTTAGTTTATTTAATCTTGTATTAACGGTAATACATTTTATTTACTATTTGTATTTCAAATTATGTCAGTTGAGGGAAGTAATTAGCGATTAAGGGTAGTTATTAGTGGATAAGAGTAGTTACTAGCGGTTAAGGGTAGTTAATAGCGGTTAGTGTGGCTATTTTGTCTATATATATATTGTGTAACAAGTTGAATGATGAGTGAGTTGGTTTATTGCCTCTCTTAGTTGTACTGAGTGTTTTCTAACAACCTCATCCTTTTATTGTGTTAATGGTATCATAATTTTATTGTGTTAAAGGTATAGAAATGACTTGCTTATCACTTCAAAATCTCACGAAAATAATAGTGTGTGTGTATATATATATGTGAAGATCAGTCAGTACAAAGCACGCCCCAAAATGAAGCCTTAACACTGTCTAAAACTTGGCCTGAATGTTGGCGATGATAGCGGGATCGGTTTGGAAGGCCTTTGCAAGGATATCGGTGGAGATGTCCGGGTTTGATCCAAAAATTGCATTTGCAATGAGAATAACACCTGGGTTTTGGCTGCTCAAAGCTGCAAGGGCGACTGCAGAGCCATTCCCGATATTCTGTTGGAAGTGAACGAGACCGACAGGAAACACGAACACATCGCCCTTGTTCAAGGTCTTGGTTATGAGACGGTTTTCCGGGATGGAGGTGACGAAGCCGACCAGGAGCGTGCCTTCGACGACTGTCAAGATTTCGGTGGCACGAGGGTGCGTGTGGGGAGGGTTGATGCCGTGTGGGGCGAAGTCAATGCGGACGAGGGAGATGCCAAGAGTGTTGAGCCCTGGGATTTGGGCAACACCGACAGGAGTTGCTTGGGATCCCACCGGGTTGTTTATGGCGGCTGGCACATTCAATCCGCTCCAGAAGAAGTCTTTGGCTTCCACAAGCTTGGGATCCTTGCAAACTAGGCCATTCACTTTCACTGTCTCACAATGAAACAAGCATCAACAATATTGACGTCCAAAAATAGATGCATATATATATATATATATATATATATATATATATATATATATTTGGAATGCTTACCAGGAGTGTTGAGATCTGCAACGCAGAAATCTTGAAGTGGGCTTGGCTCGGATGCCCATGCAACCCAACAAGTTATAGCCAGGAAGGTGAGAAACAAAAGTGGGGCGGCCATGATGAGCTGATCTTCACAAACACTTGGAGATTTGGGTGAGACACCAAAGCACCCTATATATGCCTTGGCTTTGAATTAAGGAGGACATAAAGAAGCTGTATTTATAGATCACTTGTAAACATTTTCCTAATTGGTGGACGGCTCAACAACTTTCCAACACTTCCAGAAAAATGTCTTTTTTAATATGCTATTAAATGTGAAGCTATTTTTAGAAAAGTAAACTAATATTAGGTATGTTTTGGCTTTGTATACTGTATTATAGGTAAAAAAAAAAAAGCTTATTATAAGCACATTAGCTATATTAAACATATTACAGCTTTAATCAAACACTATAAAATATGTTCATAGCAATATATGTAAGCTACACTTTAGGGGACGAGTCACACGTTGGGATCATGAGTTTATAAGTAAGTAATACACATTGGCTAATCTTTTTTCAAAAGAAAAGCCATGGGAGCTTAGACTCAAAATGGACAATATCAGTACTATTGTGGAGGTTCGTGATTCCTAACATGGTATGAGAGCCATAAGAGCAATGTCTACGGGTTCTTCCTTTTGCATTCTAAACTTTTTTTTCCCATTTTTGTTACTCTTAATTCTTAACTCAAAAGGATTGGATTCCTTATCAAAAGTGGTAGATCTCTGATCCAACATTTCAAATGTAATTTTCACATAATTTTTAGACAACCATAAGCCTAAATAAACAAGTTCAAACTTCAAGTTGTATTCAATCTCTATCTCTTCACAAGTTCTTTCTCCCCGTCCCTCTCTAACCAACCTCCTCCTAGAATTACCAAGTACCCTAAAGAGTTTATCTTAAGATCAAC
Source organism: Cucurbita argyrosperma subsp. sororia (assembly GCA_018691285.1). Lineage (NCBI taxonomy): Eukaryota > Viridiplantae > Streptophyta > Magnoliopsida > Cucurbitales > Cucurbitaceae > Cucurbita > Cucurbita argyrosperma. The sequence goes on from CM031893.1 coordinate 5,111,511, forward strand.
TTCAGTGGTATGGACATTTTACTTAGCCTTGTTCCAGGCTTGAGGACTTAAATTTTGATGTTGGAAAGAAATCAAAGGTCATGGATGGGAGATATGATATGGACATTTGCTCCAAAAGGCAGGGCAATATTGCACATGTTCCAATACATGGGATGATATTTTTAACTATTGATTGTGAGTTAATCTAGAGAATGATCCTGCCTTTATAATAAAAAAGGCTAAAGAAATAGAAGCTTTTTATGCTAAAATTACATCAGCAGGATCAATGGTAAGTATTGGAAATTGGTAAAGCATGACCGATGTCCTCAATCCGTCAATACAATCAATACTGCTTCCCTTCTTTTATTCAAGATAACTTCTTTGATTTTATTCAGGGGCGGATACCTTGCTTGTAAGTAACATCGTTTTGTTTCTTGAAAGATATGCTACTTCCCGCTCTTCTATCTGCAATCTCCACTGGTTTGAGGCCTTTTGAGAAAGCTCAAAGTAAAGCCATGAGAACTTATGCTCAAAGTGGACAATATCGTACCATTGTGGAGGGTCGTGTTCATCTAACATTGATAAGCTAAAGTTTCTTATCAAGTTGTTGTTGTTTTTTTTTTCTCCTAGCTTTCTGCTTTTGCTTTTTGATATATGTCTTAACATTTGAGAAGCACATATGTTTTTGACATCTAAATACTCTTTGGATGTATTTGTCATTAGATAGAAGGCCTATTTGCCTATTGAGGAAATTTGTGGCTAGTATGAAGCTATCGAAAAAGCAGTGGCTAGATATGAGGATGGCGTGGTTCTTCACATTCTCATCTAGCTGTCAAGAAAATGTTGCACCAAAGCAAATTCAAAAGACAGGAAAATAAATAGATGGTTAGTGAAGATAGGTGAAAGAATTGCATCTGGATATTGTGGTCATTTGTACCATTGATTATTTCTTGGTCGAGATGTGGCTATCAAGATATTAAGATCTTAATAAATAAATGAAGATTGGGAGGATTAATTCAACCAACTGGCTGTACTATTAGCTTGGTTGAATGAATTGTATTATGTATGATGATTCGTGTCCATGTGACCTCTACACGTTTCATATGTATGCATGATATGTTAAGCTATGCTATGTTGTTCGATGTTATGCTATGCTATGTTGTTCGATGTTATGCTATGCTATGTTAAGCTATGCTATGTTATGTCTATCTATGTTATGCCACGTTATGTCAGGATAAGTTATTTCATGTAATAAAGTTATGCTATTTTGTGGTCATGTCATCTTATATGAGGTTGTTATGAAATTGATAATTGTTACAAATGAGAAACATAAATAGGATTGAAAGTCCTAATTGATTACGACTATATAAAATAGTAGATCTTCTTCCGTCTTATCGTACCTCTAGCAAACAAACTCCTCTTCTTCGTACGAATCAAGTTCTTCCTCGGATGAGTACTCCTCCTCACACAAGTCCACCATAGTACTTTCCTCAGGTGACCTACCACCTTCTCTTTATACGATAACTTCCTAGTCCCCCCTCCTCACCCTAACTCAATCGGCGATGTCTTCATAGTTGTTGATCATCCATCGGATCTATTCTTCTATACGATAAATCACCATCTCGTAGTACCACCACGATACCGATTCTCGTTCTTTTTTCAAGCCCCCCATGTCGGTCGTGACTTCGACTTTGAGTATGGCCTATGAAGTAAGGAAAACAGAAAGAGGAAGGGAAGCGAAGGAGCGAGGAAGGTTCCAATACTCCCCTCAAGTTGGAAAGTGTAGGTCAATAACACTCAACTTGTCTTTATTCCCCCTCAAGCTGGAGAGTGTAAGTTAATAACACTCAACTTATCTTTCAGAAAATAAAATTGTCGTATTTCCAATAATGAAAATATCTGCCAAGTTAACTCTATACCAGTATTTGCTGATCATCTAGACACATTGGTTTTCTTTTTAGACTTTCAATAAATAAATGAATTTCTCATGAAGATGCAAAATATGAAACATTGGTTTGTTTTTTTAGACTTCAAGGAAATAATTGAATTTACCAATAAGATGGAAAATCCAGATGATCTCGACACATTGGTTTGCTTTCTAGAATTCTAAAAAGTTACTGAATTTTCAAAAAAGATGTAAAACCCAAAAAAGACCTCCTTTGATGTATTTCAAAACTGAAAGAGCTCCTTCTTGGTTCATGCATAAATGATTTACTCTAGAGTTGGTAATTTATCTCATTTAATTTGATTGGAACACTTGAATACCTTGGCTGATCAAACTCGTGAATGTAATAGGGATGTGTTAAATTAACATTCAAAATTTTGAAACTGGATTTGGCTGATTCCGCCAAAAAAGAAATTTTGATATTTAAGAACACCAAGATCGATGTTTCCTTGAATCAATTGAGAGGTTTATGCACATGGCTACTCTAAGCATCAAGTTATCGATTCCTTTAAAGAAACTTGATTCCTTTAAAGAAGTTTCTTATTGATTCCTTTAAAGAAGTTTCAAAGGATAACCCAAACAAGGATATCACAACACTTTGACCAGCAGTCTTATGTCTCCTTCGTGAATATCTTGTTTATGATCAAGCAGAAGCATATGGAAGGGAAAATAGGTCGACGGGTTCTTCTAATGAGGGACATGTGCCAAGATTGTTGCTAGTGATAATGGAGAGAGATCTTTTAATCATTCCACCACTGAATTTGTTTAAAATGTTGTGAGAAATTTGAAGATGCTTATAACGTAGTCTTGATATTGGACAATAGAGAACAGTTTGCCGACTACTATTCTTGATCTAAGAGAATGATTGAGAATATCTGTAGCCAATTCAAGACCCAGATTGAGAGTAGGAGACTGCGTGTTGGTGATGAAATCTGGATTATTGTGGAGAGAAAAAATATTGATAACTTGAGGTGCTCAATAAGGGACAATCGCTATAGAAACCAGAAATTAGAACTTTTGAAATGTGGACTTAAAAGGATGATATATCTAGTGGAAGGTGATCCAAATTCATCCGTCGTCCTCTATTCCGATCTCTGTTACTTTTCTTATATTCTTCCTCTTCTCCTGCTCTGATACCATATTAGGAATGAGAAGCTATGATACCATGTTAAGAATGAGAAACATAAGTGGGATTGAAAGCCCTAACTGATTACGACTATATAAAATATATTCCAATACTCCTCTCATGTTGGAAAGCATAGGTGAATAACGCTCAACTTGTCTTTACTCCCCCTCAAGTTGGAAAGTGTCATGTTGGAGAGTGTAGGTTAATAACACCCAACTTGGTTAATAATGAAAAGCTTTGATGTCATGTTAATGTATGAGAAACATAAGTGGGATTGAAAATCCTAACTAATTATGGCTATATAAAATATATTCCAACAATAATCTATCACCCATGAACCTCCGTAGACATTGCTAGGAAAGCTAGGCTAGAATGTACACGAATTATGTTAGCATAATTCACAGAGTTATTATGTTATAGATAAATGGCATAATGTATGGTTCAAGACAGAGCTTCATTTATCTATAACATAATAACTCTGTGAATTATGCTAACATAATTCGTGTACATTCTAGCCTAGCTTTCCTAGCAATGTCTAGGGAGGTTCATGGGTCATAGATTATTGTTGGAATATATTTTATATAGCCATAATTAGTTAGGATTTTCAATCCCACTTATGTTTCTCATTCTTTATGCCATGATTATAAGCTATAGGGATATCATGCATATTTGTTTGTCATGTGCATCGAGTTCGGACGTATATGTTACAAATTATGTATTTTTTTTTTTGTTGTGTTAAAGATTTTACTCTGAATGTTTAAGTCCACGACATTGTTTACTTAATTTTTAAAAAGAATTTTTCTCGCACAATAGACATATCATGCATGCAGTACGACCTTATTTTTAATAGAAACTCGAGTTGTTATAGTTATTATTAGAGCACGAGGCTTATAGATTCTATAGACTAGCCTATGATGTAGGCTTAGAAAGTTCCCATGACTTTGCGGCGAACACTTCATCTCCATCAAGCATGCCTTATGAAATATAATATATTATGTTGATTGTTATTTCATAACTTACTAGACATGAAATGTGTATGCGATAGGATGTTTTGATGATTATGAACATGTTTAAAGTTAACAAAGGTTCATAATGTGATTATGAAATTATAGTCCCACAAAAAAAATAAGTAGGTCACTCAACACTAGAAAGTTACAGCGTTATGACTATGGATATGCAATGTTATTCATAATATGTTACGTTATTTTATGATATGTTATGTCACATCATGCTATAATAAATTATATTATATAATAAATCTATGGTATTTTACCATCCTGTCATTTTGTAGGGGTTGTTATGTAACTGACTCCATAGCTTTTGTTGTGTAATTCTCGATGTCGTATGTGAAGAGATACTTTAGATTCCTTTTGCATGCATAATTCCTTAAGGCCTGTTCTTACCATGTGAACTTAGTGTGTATCACACCTCTTTGCCACACGTTGTGCCCAGTTTTTTATGCCCAGTTTTTTTAACAATTCCATGAGATGGAGGAAGTGGCCCCGATAAAGTTAATGCCCTATACATCAAAAAGTTCTTCTAAAATAAAATTGAAGGGTAGCTCGTTTTTCTTACTAATACTTCTTGTCCTTTGACATTGATCACAACATTTGCAAAATTCTATAGCATCTCTAAAAATTGTTGTCCAATAAAAACAAGATTGGAATACCTTAGCAACTGTTTTTTGTCCTTAAATTTTGCTTACGCATGGGGACGCAAGGCTTTGCTCAATTATTATCGATATTTCACGGTGTGGAACGCATCTTATTAATATGTCATCTCCATAATGCTTAAAAAGAAAAGGGTCATCTAAAATGTAAATCCTTTTCTTCATGGAAGAACCTCTTTATTTGCTAATAATTTTGCTCTTCATGCATGATGTCACGGGCTAATTTTAACCTACACGAGCAAAGCCCAATAGATTTCAGATTTGTCTTCATAGTCACTCAAACATATCCACGTTTGTTGGAAGTTTTTGTTGGGAAAAGGGATATTGGAAGAGATAGGAATAGATCAAAGCTCCATGCTTTATTATTGTTCTCGGACTCAATGCTAGAAGAGTTACGCAATTTCAATATTTATAGGCTTATACACTAACTAGTAAATTGTGGAAATCTAGATAAAATTCAAATCTACTGACAATCTCCTAAAATCTTGGTAGTTTGAATACTTTGAATTATATCTTAACTACTTTAAATCATATCTCAATTTTGAATACTTTGAATCATATCTCAACACTCCCCCTTGATTCAAAGTTGCAGATGTCAAGTAATCGTCTAAATTAGCAGAACTTTTCTTTTGACAAAACCTTAGTAAGTATGTCTGCTTTAACCTGTATAATGTCTGTCTCAGCTTGTATACCTTTGTTTCTTTGTCCTTCTTTATGAATCCCTCTAAGTGTGTTACATAGACATCTTGTAAATCTCCATCAAACTGATAAATCGGCGACTGCAATGGGCTGTATGTCCCATGTAAATCTTCATAGAACTTTTCGTTTGGCAAGTCAACTATATCTCATGTTCCATCTTTCTCAATGGACTGCATCTCTTCTACCATGTTCCATCTTTCTCAATTCTTCAAGAGATGAGTTACTATTTAGTGATGCTGAGATGATGAATTTGACAGATTTTGTGTTGTAGTGGAGGCACTAGGAGATGTATTGGAGTTGACCCTTGTCTCTTCATCTAAAGAAACTTCAACTATAATCTCTTTTGAATCATTATCTAATAGTTTTATTTTATCATGACTAGTTTCAACTTTCACTGTACCTTTTTCCTCAACTTGCATCTCTTTTGTATTTCCAAGTTGCACTTTAATTCTTTGCGTCTCATCAAGCCTTTGGAATAAAGATTTGATGTCTGTCATATGGTTCAAGCAACTACTATCAACAAACCATAAGTCACATTTTTTTGGATCAATATCAGTACACGCCATAAAAAGCTTTTCTTCCTCTTCTCCATTTTCTGCTGCAAAATTCATTTGTTGATCTTTATACCCACAATTAGTTTTTGTGTGCCCATACCTTCTGCAATGGTAACATTGTATGACTTTCCTTATATTACTTTGTTTATTGAACTGCATTTATCCATCATTTCAACATCTACCCCTGTTATCATGATCACCATGGAAGCTGCGAAATCCTCCTCTTCCACAACTTCTACCTGCTAAATGAATATTTTCTTTTTCGTTGCCTTCGTTGTTGGCTGTCTTCTTCACTTGTAGTGCCTTTTCTTCATTCTTTTCTGATGATCTATTGATTCTTGCCTCATGAGCCTGAAGCGAGCCCATCAGTTCATCAACGGAGAGTATTGATAGATCCTTACCTTTCTATGGCAGCCACCACATGGTCAAACTTTGGAGTTAAGCTTCTCAACGCCTTTGCAACAATTGTTTCATTTGAAATTTTCTCTCCATAAGTACGCATCCGACTGACTATTGCCATTGCTCTTGACAAAAAGTCAGCAACTGATTCGCCATTCGTCATGAGCAGAGTTTCAAAATCACGTATAAGAGATTGCAATTTCACTGTTATGACCTTTGAATCTCCTAGAAACTCCTTCGGTAGAATTGACCATGCTTGCTTTGATATGGTTGCTGCTGCAATTCGTGAAAAAAATAGTGTCATGAATTGCTTGCTGAATAATGAATAGAGTGTTGGCATCATTTTTCTTGGTTTCTCCTTGATAAGGCAACCCTAATCCTCAGTCCAACAATCCAAGCTTTTTTAGCAAGAACTCTCTAAAAGTAATTAACACCTCTTTATACGAAATTTGGATCAACCAAGAGATAAGGCTAGAATTAGATTACCTCTTATGATCGAAGATCTAGAAGCAAGATTTGGAACCTTGTTCTAAATTGAGTCACTCAAAAATCTAACTTGATCAAGGCTTGATTGAATGGCTCTGGTGCCATTTTACTGCCAGAATTGCTTGAAACTTAGAAATGGCAAATATGATGCTCGGATTTCTAAGGAAATCGTCTCAATTTGAGATTTGAATTACATTCATCCACAAATCTGAATTTTACCTAACATATTGGGGGTATTTATAGTCTCCTGATAAAAAACATTTGTGGATGGGATTTATTCCCGATCCCTTTAATCTCCACAAAAGAATAAGTCAAATTGACTTTGACTTTTACATAATATATGAAATTAAAAATAATTATTTTTAACAAATGTTAATGTGTTTGAGTGGCTAATTTGACATTTTTAATTAAATCTTCTTAGCAATGCATTTGGAACACCGTGATTCTTATCCTCTTCAAAATCATATGCAACACCGTGATTCTTATCATCTTCCCCCTCTTCAAAAGGATTCGTCCTTGAATCAGAAAAATTATTATGCAACATCGTGATTCTTATCATCTTCCCCCTCTTCAAAAGGATTCGTCCTTGAATCAGAAAAGTTATTATGCAACACCGTGATTCTTATCATCTTCCCCCTTTTCAAAAGGATTCATCCTCGAATAAGAAAAATCCTTATGCAACACCGTGATTCTTATCATCTTCCCCCTCTTCAAAAGTATTCGTCCTTGAATCAGTTTCAATGTTGAATGTGTCCACTTTTATTCCTTTTCTAAATATCGTGTGGCCTAGCACTATCTCTTCATTGACAATGAAATGACATTTTTTCCTATTTAGTTCAAGATTCTTCTCCTTGCACCTTTGTACAACCTTCCTTAAACGACATAAACTGATTTCAAATAATTCTCTGTAACTTGAGAAGTCATCCATGAATGGAAATCATAAATCATTGGAATGTTTCTAGAGCGTTGCATAGCTCAAAAGACATCATTCTAAAGGTAAAAATGTCATACAGACATGTACATGTGGTCTTCTCATGGTCTTCTAAATTGATTGTAATCTTGTTGTATCCCAAATAGCTATCTAAAAAATAATTATGTGACTTTCTAGAAGTCTATCGAACATTTGATCAATGAATGGCAAGGGAAAATGGTTATTGCACGTTGCCTTGTTCAGTCTTCTATAATCCATACACATTCTCTGTCCATTCATTATTCTAGTGGGGATCAGCTCATTATTCTCATCTCCTACTACTGTCATTCCTTCTTTCTTTGGAACATATTGAATAGGACTAACTCTACTACTATTTGCAATTAGATGGATTATTCCAGCATATAGTTACTTAATAATATCTTTTCTAATAACTTCATTCATCATTGGATTTAATCTTCTTTGTTGATCAATGGTTTTAAATTGTCCTTCCTCAAGTTGAATCGTGTGCATACATAGTAAAAGACTAATCCTTTTTATGTCTGTCAATGTCGACCATATTGCCCTTTTGTGCTTTGTTAATGTTTCTAGAAGCATGTTCTTTGAACGGATGACAGTGTTGCTTAGATGATAATACGTAGTATCTCCTGGTCACCTAGATATGAATATTTAGGCTAGGGGACAGTCGTTTCAAGTCTAGTTGTGGTGCTTCTTTAATAGATGGCTTCATTTGTGAACTTTTTCTTCCCTCTAACTCTAGGGATTGAATAACTCTGTTGACTTCATACAAAACTGCATAATGTTCGATAAAATTACTCCATCTTCTGTCTTCTTCTTGCATATATTCACATTATCTCATTCCTCTTCAAATGGTTGTTCTGTTAGCTCATAAATTTATGAGCATTCTCGGCCTCTGTTGAATATTTTAGGTCGTCATTTATATATCAAACTCCACTTACTGGTTACAAATTCTGAAAGTGATGGTTTCCATGTGGACATCTACTAGTGTTCTTCCATGGTTTAAAAATGGTCTAACCAATTTAAGTATTAAGAATGTGAAACACGGTAGGATTGTAATCTTTAAATAGTATACAAGCTACAAATAACTCCTATAAATAACAAAAATAACTATAAAATATAACAAATATACTGCTAACAAAAATAAGATAAAATATACCAAATATAATATTAAAACAAATAGGTAAATAAAATAAAATATACTAAAAGCCAATTCCTAAAATTAAGGGAAAAAAACCTAACCGATTCCAACTATATAAAATATATTCCACCAAATATATTCCACAAGTTCTTAATACTCGGGCTCAAGGGGTAGTTGGAGAGGGTATGTCAATTGCACCCAACTTCTCTTTCATAGATCAAAGTATGAAAACATAATTGGAGAGTGTATTTTAATCACACCCAATTTATTTTTCAGACTATCAAAGGGTTGTCCTCACAAAGCTTTGGTGAAAATCTTTAAGTTAACTCTAAACAATTATTTGCTCATGATATGGATACATTGATTTATTGTTAACTCTAAACAATTATTTGCTCATGATATGGATACATTGATTTATTTTTAGACTTTCAATAAATAATTGAGTTTAACAGGGAAGATGTATAACAGAGAAATAGACTGCAATGATTTACTCCAGTACTGGTAATTTGTCCCATTTAATTTGGTTAGAATGGGTTAGGTGAATATCTAGGTGATCACTTCTTAGTTCATAAATGATTTACGTGATAATGATTTACTCCACTACTGGTCATTTGTTCCATTTAATTTGGTTGGAATAGGTGAATATCTCGATGATCACTTCTTAGTTCATAAATGATTTACGTGATAATGATTTACTCCACTACTGGTCATTTGTTCCATTTAATTTGGTTGGAATAGGTGAATATCTCGATGATCACTTCTTAGTTCATAAATGATTTACGGGATGGTAATTTGTCCCATTTAATTTGATGGAACAAGTAAATCTCCTTGTTGTTCATAATGGTGAATGTAATAATGATGTGTTAAATTAACATCTAAAATTTTGTTCATAATGGTGAATGTAATAATGATGTGTTAAATTAACCTCTGAAATTTTGAAGCTGGATTTGGCTGATTCCACCAAAAAGAAAATTTTGATATTTAAGAACACCAAGATCGATATTCCCTTGAATCACTTGAGAGGTTTATGCACATGGATACTCTAAGCATCAAGTTCGTGATTCCTTTAAGGAAGTTTCAGAGGATAACCTGAACAGAATATCTTATCACTTTGGCCAGCAGTTTTATGTAGCCTTTGTTGTTTATGGTTAAGTAGAAGCAGTTGGAAGAGAAAATTCGTTGTTTATGGTCAAGTAGATTCTTGATTCTTTTAAAAAGTTTTAGATGACAACCTGAACCAGATATCTTATCACTTTAGCCAAAAGTCTTATGTAGCTTTGGTCAAGGAGAAAATTCGTTGTTTATGGTCAAGTAGATTCTTGATTCCTTTAAAGAAGTTTCAGAGGATAACCTGAATCGGATATCTTATCACTTTAGTCAAGAGTCTTATGTAGCCTTCGTCAAGTAGAAGGAGTTGGAAGGAAAAATTAATGGTTTATAGTGAAGTAGAAGTAGTTGGAAGGGAAAATATGTGACAAGTTGTTTTAATGAGGGGTATATGCCAAAGATAATTGTCATGATAATGGAGAGAGATCTTTTAACGTGAGAGCTTGGTCATCATCTAATCATTCCATCACTAGTCCCCTTGAAATGTTGTGAAAGAAAATACGAATATCTTGAGCATGCCACCTTTCAGCTTTGGCAAGAAATTCGAAGATGCTTATAACGTAGTATTTGACATTGGACGATCGAGAATAGTTTGTCACCCACCGTTTTTGGTCTAGGAGAATGATTGAGAATATATATAGCCAATTCAAGATCCAGATTGAGATGAGGAGGCTACCTATTGGTGACGGAGTCTGGACAGTTTGCCAAAAACATCTTAATAATGAATATTTTCTTGATTTTATTGTTGAGAGAAAAAATATTGATGATTTGCCGTGATCAATGAGGGACAATCACTGTACAGACCTGAAATTAAAACTTTTTAGATGAGGACTTAAAAGGATGATATATCGTGTGGAAGGTGATCCCAATTCATCCATAGTCCTCTGTTCCCCTATCTCTATCACTTTTCTTCTGTTCTGATCTCTGTCTGATCTCTCTTGTTCTTCCATTTCATTGCTCTGTTATCTTCCATTTTACCTGCTTTGATATTAGGTTAAGAATGAGAAAAAGAGGTGGAATTGAAGTTTCTATCTTTAGCAATGTTTATACCACTTAAACAGTATACAAGCTATCAAATAACTTCTAAAAATAATATAAAATGTACTGCTAACCAAATCCTAATAAAATGAGATAAAGTATACCAAATATATTACTAACCAAATCTAATAAATAAAATAAAATATACTAAGAACCCATTTCTAAAATTAAGGGGGGAAAATTAATTATGCTATATAAAATATATTCGACAACTAACCTTATATCTTAAAATCAAATTTCACAATAACAAGTGATTGACCTCTGAACTAGGATGGTGACTGTACTTGGTCTAGCCTCACCCGTCTCTAACTTCTTATAAATAGACAGGGGCATTAAGTTGATGGTTGACCACAAGTCCCATAATGCTCAGTTTAGTTTTTTTTCTTTTCTTTTTTTCATTGATATTGGAATTGTGAATGAGCCTATGCCTTTTTCGTTTAGTGGCACCTTATTTTTTAGAATTACACACACTCCTTATTTGGTTGCACTACCTTGAATTCTTCAAACTTTCTTCAGTGAGCATAACCTCGTAAATTTTACATAATTTGTCATTTGCTTCAAGGTCTCCACTGGTCTCCACTAATGATATGTTTATATGAAATTCTTAAAATGGGTCTTCCGATTTCTTCATTTTTATTTTTGGTTGGAAATGAGGTGTCGGCATATGCGTTTTACTCTTTATTTACGAGGCTTTAGAAGAAGAATTATTTCTAAGCTTTCAATTACCTTTTAAGCATCTTGAAATGGAACTAGAGTATTAAGGAAGATTTTCTTGCTCTCTCTCTTCTTTGGAATGAGAGAAATAAGTACCTAAAGTGGCTAACTAAATAAACATGTAGGTTACTAACAATAACCCTATAAACTAAAATCACATTGTCAACATGTTCTAACCACACAAGACTCTCTCGCCTCCTTTATAAGGTTTATTTCACCAAACACTAATTTACTTAGAGTAATCAACGTCTTAAACCTGTAAATTAATAGAATAAGAAAAGAGAGTAAGAAATTAGATTAGAGAGTTATCCAGCCTTTTATTGTCCTTTAAGTGACCTTTAGGCTCTCACTTCCCTCTCATCGTCTCCTTTAAGTGACCTTTAGGTTCTCACTTCCCTCTCATTGTCTCAGGCTATTCTTCTCATTGTCTTAAGCTATTCTTCTTACTCCTTTTTTCTTTATGTTGTCTTCATCCCTTTGTTGGTTGATCTTTCCTTTTGGGAACCTTCCTTTTGCTTCTTTCTTCTCATTTAGAGTTGAAAAGAGATGCATCATCCACATAAGCAGCCTCCTATTCGGTTGTCAATAATCCATGTAGCATGCTGATTCGAATTAAAATTGGTTTCAAGAATGGCTAAAACAAATGGTTCTGAACATTCTAATCATATTTCTCCAAGATTTGATTAACATTATGATTCATAACAAAGTTCTAGAGTGAATAAGCCTGTTGTGCCACGATTTTGCAAATAGCCTATATGAGTTTTAGAGTGAACTAGCTTTTATGCTATCTTGGTTGCTAGCTTACATTGCTTAGGAAGTTAATTATAAGTATCCAAGTATCTAAGAGGTGTGACCTCATCATTGTTCAATACGGTATCACGAATCTTGAATATCATCTATGAAAGTTGACTAGTAACTATTGCACAAGACCATAGAGTTACGTTGAATTTTGGGAGGGATCTCATATGCTAGTGAGATACCTTATTGTACTTGCTTGGACATCAAAGTTGAAATGGCCGAATTGGTCTAAGGCGCCCGATTAAGGTTCTAATTCGAAAGGATCAACAATTAATTTGAATTATTGCGTTGTTAAATAAGAAAATTCTCATATATAATGACTAATTATATTCAAGTTCATAAGGTAATTCTTTGGCATGTAGCAAACAAAATGAGAGTTCATGCATTTTTACGATAATGCGAATAGCCTTTACTTAACAATAAGATTCTTGAAAAAAAAAATTTAGTTTTAACAGGAAAAACTATTCACTCTTACCGATGGTGGCAGCGATGGCTACTGCTGTAGCATTGCACATTGGCAACGACAACGAGGTACGGTGTTTGTGGCTGCGAATGGGTGGTTGGGATGACAAGGAGGTGGAAGGAAGAAAAAGAAAAGGTAGAGAAAAGGGGGACCGTGAGGGCTTCCAAACGGCGGTGAATAGGTGCTTGTTCTTACATGTGAATTCTAGTGTATCACACCTCTTTGTGAATAGGTGCTTGTTCTTACATGTGAATTCTAGTGTATCACACCTCTTTGTCACATGGGGTTATGTTTCCATACTATTCTTACTTGAGGCTGCAATTTCCATCACCTTTCTATCTATAATATCTTCAGCATTAGCATTATCGAAACTTAACTTCTTAAATGCTCAAAATTCTTTAGGTTCAAGTTCTAGGGGTAGATGGCATGTCTTCCTAACAATTAGCTTATAAGGGGACATCCCTATAGAGATTTTGAAAATTGTCGTGTACGCTCATAATGTCTTATCATGCTTCACAAACCAATCCCTTCTATTAGGTTGTACAATGTTTTTGAAGATAATTTTTATTTCTTGTTGGAGACCTCAGATTATCCATTGGTCTGGGGATGATAATGTGTTATCACCCCATGTTTTACATTATACTTCTCCAAAAGGCTATTCATCAATGTATTTACGAAATATGATCCTTCATCACTAATTAATTCCCTTGGTACACAAAACCAAGTTAATAAATTCCTTTTTAGAAACTTGAGTACGGTTCTCCCATCATTGAATGGCCAAGGTATCACTTCTACCCACTTGGAAACACAGAACTACAGCTACTAGGATATACAAATTATATAAGATGGAGGAAATGACCCCGTAAAGTCAATGTCAGATACATAAAAAAGCTCTCATTCTAAAATAAAATTTAAGAGTACTCATTTTTCTTACTCATACTTCTTGTTCTTTGACATTGATCACTACATCTACAAAATTCCATAGCATCTCTAAAAATTGTTGACGAATAAAAAAAAGATTAAAATTCCTTAGCAACTGTCTTTTGTCCTTTAAAATGTCCTACGTATGGGGATGCAAGGTACTTCTCACGAAATATTAGTATTTCACTATCTAGAACGCATATTCTCGTTACCATTTCCATAATGCTTAAAAAGAAAAGGAGCATAAAAAATTTAACTCTAGAATTTATGGAATTTTTTTTTTAAAATTTTTTTCCTAATAATTTTGCTCCTCTGATGGGAAGGGCTAAAAAATTGGCTATGATTTCATACAAGGGACCTCTTGCTTCCTTGTTACTGCCTACAATTATTAATATCCGCTAATCAAGTAATGCGTCATCTATTTCTTCTTTAATTTCTGCTAATCAAGTAATGCATCATCTATTTCTTCTTTTCCAACCTAGATAGGAGATCTGCTGCATGATTTTTAGCTCCCTTATATCTAAGATTTGTATCTCAAATTCTTGTAGTAGTAGAATTCATCTTATTAATCTTGGCTTAACATTAGGTTTCATCCTGAAGTGTTTGATTGTTGGGTGAACACCCTTTCATATTTTGCTCCAAAAAAATAAGGTTTGAAATCTTTAACAGCAAATACTATAACTAACCTCTATTTTTCGTTTGTTGTATAATTCAGTTGAACTTCATTCAAAGTTTTGCTTGAATAATAGATAGGACGAGACAGGCGAACATGAACTATTAAGAAGAAAGTTGGTTTAATTTACCAACTAGGTCGTGTAAAAGATCGAAACAAGAATGTTACGACTCAAAGTAGACAAAAGAGTTATACCGACACAAAGCGTAACAAATTTGAGTTTGAGATTGTCGACAAGCTATTCTTGAAGGAGTCCCCAACAAAAAGGATCCTGAAGTTTATGTGGAAGGGCAAGCTAAGTTCATGCTTCATCGAACCCTTAAATATTCTAGATGAGATTGGACTAGTGGCATACATATTAGCCCTATTACTTGTAATACCCAAAATAAGGTTAATGTACCTCAAGTAAATTTAAGGTACTTAGATAAGGTCTAAAGGATCCCTCTAAAAGATGGAAGAAAAAAAATTAAGTGATTAAAGTAAGGACAAGAGGTTGAGCAAATAATCCCCATAAATAACAAAGTTTATAGGGATTTAAGGCCTTCCAAAATGATGAGAAAGGAAAAAGACTGAATAAAGGTTATTTTCCTAATTTTTAAGAAACTTTTTAGATTTTTAATTCTTTATTGAGAAAGAATTTAAGGTGCTGATGAAGGAGGGAATGACCCCAAAGGGGTAAAGAATTTTTAGAAAAAGTTTAGATTTTTGGGAAAATAATAATAAAAAGTGGAAAATTACAAACATGCCCTTAAAGATACTCTTAGTTACGAAAATGCCACCAAAGAAAATATGCAAGCATACTAATGGGCAACATCCTCATTGGAATGAATATTTTCGATGAGTATTCATACAAGTTTAAAATAAAAAGAGGAAAAACCAGCCCTGTTCTAGATCAATGGTTGTGCAAGCTTCATAATAAGAAACGCTAGACAATGTTTTAAGACAAGAATCGAGTAATGAGGATTCCTTGAGCTGGAGTTTGAACCTTTTAGATTATGGAGTTTTTCTTCCTTGAATTTCTTCCAAATTTGGGGGCTATGGTTAATCATTTTCTCTCCTACCAACTCATGCACGACTCCCAACAAGTTTCATGAAGGAATCGGAGCTTGATAAGATCTAGAACGACGTAACCAACAAAAATATTTATGGGTTATTTGAACTAAGCACATATTTTTCGGCGAATTTTAGAAGGTTATAACTCGAGCTACAATCCACGAAAAGGTATGAAACCAATCCTTAGCTCTTTCCTGTAACGCCATCTATAAGTTTCATGAAAAAATTGAGTGGAGAAACGCTTTAAATAAAGCTAGAGAGGTACGTTTTCAAGCGGTGGTGCAAAGGCCCACGCCCATCTTCCTCTTAAGAAAAAGATGATGACATGACCTATTCAACTGAACCGACCCTATCAACCTAAAATCTAATCTTCCCTCCATTTTTCTCAACTTTAACCTTCTTATAGACAGGTTCTCAGAATACCTTTATTATTTTTGAAACTAGAGACAAAGATAAAATATTTGTAGGGATGATTTATATTTTAGTATGACCTTAACCTGAGTATGAATTAAGGGAATGTGATAAAAAAAAAATACCAAGTGTCGTGAGTTAAGGTCGTAAACTGAGTGATTTGCTTGAGATTCAAGTAATGTTAAAATAACCCACTAAATGAACTCCGCTACCCATGAAATTTTAATGATAAGAATATTATGTAATGTTAATATTATATATGAAAAATATTTCCTATTAGACAAGCTTAAGTAGCTAAACCAAGTAACGGTATAACATGACCATAATGGTTCTCAGGTAACTTACTTTCGGTTCATGATCCAAATGACCTCATAAATGTTATGAAACTTTATGAAATGTCTTATTTATCTTTTTTAAGGATTACTTTTGTTTGAGACTCATTGGATCATGTTGGGAGCTTGAACCAAGTTTAGGATGCAAAAATGACAAAAATGCCTCTATGACGATAACCTTAGGTTGGAGACCTAAATGATCTCCAAATACTATGAAACTTCAAAATAGAACTTATTTCATGATGATTGATGATCTTTTATAGATTGAATATTATTGCATCACTTTAAAGACTAAACCAAAAATTAGGAGTAAAATGACCAAAATGCCTCTAGGATTCTTTAAGATGTTTCAACGTAACATCCTCCAAATGACTTACTAATTTTGGTAAGAACTATTTCTAAAGACATAAGGATATACTCAAAATTTAAAGTTTGGAACCTAAACTAAGTTGGAGCCTATGTAAAGCCTAACGGACAATACCCAAACGACCTTTACCCCAGGTCCAAGACTCTTATATAATTTTATAAAGAACATATTATGATATCATGACATATTGAATGACTAATGCAAGTTTCCTTATGGTTTCATAATTAATGGGAGCTTAAGAATATATGCTAAGATATGTGACTCAAGAGATTAAGAACCCTAGAAATTTATAAAATGTATTAAGATCAAGAACCAACCGAAATATGAACACAAGCCCTGCTGCATTTATTAAGATAAAAGAATGCTAGGTACCACTCAAGGATAACGAACCAAGGTTCTCAAACTCAAAAACGCAAGAAACTCCTAAACCTCCCACGGTAAAGCATATTCACGAATTAGACTACAATGCTTGGAATGTAAGAAGCCTTAGATGTTGGTTTTTAGATGACACTGCTTAGAACTTAAGAAGCATCAAGCATACGTATTTAAACAATCCCGCTTGGAACTTATGAATCCTTGGGCATAGATTTTCATACCGTATCACAGTGAACACATGAAGCCCTGAATAAGTGTTCAGACTACGTTGCTTGAAACATATGAAGCCTTAGATGTAGGTATTTAGACTATGCTGGTTGAGACGTATGAAGTCTTGGGCATAGGTTTTTAGTGTTGAACACAACTCACTGTGGGAAACACTCGCACTCTTTATTAAGACCAATCGAGAAGAGAATACAAGACACTCTGTAGAATACTTCTGCTTTTTATTGTTTTTGGATTTCTTGGATGAATAACCTAGGTAGGGTGGAGAGGTATTTATACTAAGAGTAAACAATCTATATTGAACCAATCTAAATCTAGACCTAACGGATTTGAGTCTAGAACTAACAAATTTGAATCTTTCTCCTAAAATATCTAGATCTCTTTCTCCTAAAATCTCTACTAAAATAAATATACTGGGCTCATACAATAATTGGGCTTGACTCTATTGGGCTAGTGATGATATTTCAACACTCCCCCTCAGCACTAGTTCTCATTCGCTGCACCATGTTGAGCTGACAGCGAAAGCTCTCATGTTTGCCAGTATTTAGCCCTTTTGTAAACAAGTCTGCCACTTGGTCATCTGTCTTGATCTGCTGCATCTCGATTTCTTCCTTTAGGGCCTTCTCTCTAATGAAATGGTAGTGCACCTCCACATGCTTTGTTCTAGCACGAAACACCGGATTTTCTGCTAGGCGAATCGCAGATTGGTTGTCTCAATGAAGTGGTATTGGATACTCAATTTTCTGATGCCAATCTTCCATCAAAAGTTTTAGCCATGTATTTTCCTGAGCTGCTCTATACTCTGCTTCTGTAGTTGATAATGATACTGTTGGTTGTCTCTTGCCACACCAAGAAATTGTTTCTGAACTAAACTTGAACACATACCCAGTGGTTGGCCTCCAAGTATCATGGTCTCGTGCATAGTCAGCATCACTATATCCAGCTAGCTTCCAGTCTTCGATTCTTTTGTGTAAACGATCGTAATTGATTGTACCTTTGACATATCTCAAGGTTCGTCGAGACGTATCCAAATGAGCCTTCTTCGGATTTTGCATATATTGATCAATGACACCAACTTCATTTTCGAATTTCTTTAGTTGGTTCATGTAGAACTCTCTGTTTAACTCTCCATGGAAGAAAGCATTATTCATATCCATCTGCCATAATTTCCAATCTTTATTTACCGTATGTACTGGAGGAGCTTGTACGATAATGATCTTTGCCACTGGACTAAACGTTTCATCATACTCTAGTCCATATTCTTTAGAGAACCCTGAATCTATAGTCTGAGCTTTGTATCTCACGATTGATCCATCCGGGGTACACATTATTTCGTAAGCTCACTTGCAAGAGATGAGTTTGGTATCTCTTGGTCTTGACACTAATTCCCAAGTCTGATTTTGTTCTAGGGCTATAGTTTCTTCCTCCATTGCTTTCTGCCAAGCTAAGTTTTGTGATGCTTGTTCATATGTCTCTAGCTCATTAACTTCGTCTTCTACTGCGTTGGCATACTCTAGATTTTCCTTTAGGATTATTTCTGAATGTCTGAGTTGTTGAGGTGTCATTTCATTTTCACTAGGCTCGCTTAGTTGAGTCACTTCTTGCTCGCCAACACTAGTGTCACTTGAATCTTTAGGCATATCAGCACTTGAGCAAATGTGTACAATTTGCTCCCCCGTCTTTTGTGGAAGAATCTCTTCAGTTTGCTCCCCTATGTTCTGGAGAAGAATTTCTTCAATTTGCTCCCCCATGTCATGGAGAAGAATTTCTTCAGTTTACTCCCCATGTCCTGGAGAAGAATTTCTTCAGTTTGCTCAAGGTGTGATAATACTTCCTTCTCTAAGGGCCACCCCTCTTCCATTGCACCGCTTTGATCGTCAATCATGTGGTTTACGCATCCTGAATCAATGATCCAGTCATCCTCATAATCGATATGCTCTTCCATTGTCGCCATGAGTGCTAGCTCGTCTTCTTCTATGAGACATAGTACCTCTGCATCCCATTCATCTTCTATCTTCTTTTTGGATATTGCCACATTGCTTTCAATAGACTTTTTCCTGGACCAACAATCTCTAGACATATGGCCCTTTTTCTCGCAATTATAGCAAATACCACCAAATCTCGTTCTTTGGAAACTCTTGTTGTCGTTCTTCTGAGCTCTCTCAGGTCGTGCAATCCCTTGGTGGCTTCTTCTTTTGTCACCATTGTATCCATGTTTGGTAGACGGCCTATTATTGCTCTGACTTTCACTCGTGTAGAGTGCTTCTTCTTCACCCTTCAATGTGAAGCCTCCCATTTGTTTAGCCATGGCTTCATGGCTGGCTAACAAATTTTCGAACTCTACAAGTGTTGGTTGAGTGGGCCATCCTTGTACAGCAGTAATGAAGCTTCGATATTCTGGTCGTAATCCGTGGATTATAATCCTCTTCATTCGAGATTCTATAATGGCGGACTTTGGGTCTAGTTCAGTAATCTCCCGACAGATTGATTTGACCTTGTGGAAGTACTGAGCAATTGTCATATCACGTTGTGTAATTCACAACAACTCATTCTCCAGAAGTTGTAGCCTCGTATCGTTCTTCTTTGAGAACAACATCACGAACGTGTCCCATGCTTCTTTCGGTGTCTTGTCATCCCAAATATGTTCTAACATCTCTTCTCCGATTGTGGTCTTCAACGCAAACATTGTTTTGCCTGCTTTGATTCTCTATTTGCGTAAGGTGCCTTTGGAATCCTCCTCTGGCGGCGTAGTTTCACACCTGCCAACGATCTCCCAAAGATCTTGTCCTTGTAAATAGGACATCATGCATGTTGCACACGTGTTGTAGTTGTTGTTGCTGAGTTTCCTGATTCCTCCAACGATTTGGAAATCACCCATCGTGTTGGCCATACCTCAGTAATACCAAACAAGTTCTTTTGACACAAGACTTGCAGAGTCACAGAATTCTCACGACACAAAAGAAACTCACTCACCACTAATCTCAAGAAAGCGTTTATGACGTGGAAGATCAGACAGAGCTGCAACCACAGAGCATAGTAAGGATTCCAAGAGATCAGATAACCTATACTAACCTTGCTCTGATACCAAATGTTGAACACAACTCACTGTGGGAAACACTCGCACTCTTTATTAAGACCAATCGAGAAGAGAATACAAGACACTCTGTAGAATACTTCTGCTTTTTATTGTTTTTGGATTTCTTGGATGAATAACCTAGGTAGGGTGGAGAGGTATTTATACTAAGAGTAAACAATCTATATTTAACCAATCTAAATCTAGACCTAACGGATTTGAATCTAGAACTAACAAATTTGAATCTTTCTCCTAAAATATCTAGATCTCTTTCTCCTAAAATCTCTACTAAAATAAATATACTGAGCTCATACAATAATTGGGCTTGACTCTATTGGGCTAGTGATGATATTTCAACATTTAGACCATATCGCAAGAAAAAAATGAAGCCCTGGATGCGGGTTCAGACTATGTCGTTTGGTGAAGCCTTGGACGTAGGTTAAGACTGTGTCACTTTGAATTTATTAAACATCGGACACAGGTTGTCAGGTTCATGACTTGTACCGTAAATCTTAAGAAGTGTCTTGGAGAAGTACAACAATAACATAGAAAGTAACAAAGAACAAGACAATGATCAAGAACTTGGACAACATCGAAGTTCTGAAGACAAGAACCAAAAAAATTAATATTAAGGCCCTTATATCATAATCAAGACTGAGATTTCAAAATCCAAGGACCAAGGCCCTCCGGCTAGATCATGAGAAAAACTCACAAATCAAGAATAGAACCAAAGGGCTAAGAACTTGTAACAAGAACCTGAATAAGAAAAGAAAAACTGGGGTACCCTAGTATAACATGATTAAAAGCCTACAATTAGCCTATTTACTGAGCCTAAAAATTTTACCATCCATTTATATGTGTCTTTTTATCTTTTTATCTTTTTAAGTCACGGCTCAAGAAAAATTGGGTCGTGACACCACTGTTTCTCTCATAGATGCATAACGTATTTCATGTATCCATTGTATGATGTGATGATTTATGCATGATGCACGAACCTCGTTATGTCGTTATGTCACCCCACGTATTGATAAACCATGAAAGATATGTTCAGTATGTCTAATAGAATGCTAGGTCTTAAATCTGCAAGGACTCGTTCCAACTGGACCTATTATAGGAACAAACATTTGTAGAATTAGAAGCTGATACGATTGACGAAGGACAATTGAATATTTGCACGGTTGAAGTTGGAAAACATTAATATGTCAACAACAAGGTTTGAACCTACACAAGTGAAGCCTAATAAATTACAAGTTTATTTCTTTAGCCACTCAAACATATCAACATTTATTGAAAGATTTTATTTTTTTCATTTTGCAATGGTCAATTGGTCGAAATTGACTTCGTCATTTGTGGAGATTAAAGGGGATCGGGATTGAATCCCGTCCACAAACGTCTTTTGTCTGGAGACTATAAATACCCACAATATGTTATGTAAAATTCAGATTGGTGGATGAATGTAATTCAGATCTCAAATTGAGACGTTTCCCTTAGAAATCCGAGCATCATATTTACCATTTCTAAGTTTCAAGCAATTCTTGTGGTAGAATTGCACCCGAGCCATTCAATCAAGCCTTGATCAAGTTCGATTGTGGAGTGACTCAATTTAGAACAAGGTTTCCAAATCTTGCTTCTAGATCTTTGATCATAAGAGGTAATCTAATTCTAGCCTTATCTCTTGGTTGATCAAATTTCGTATAAGGAGGTGTTAATTACTTTAATTCAAGGGTTCTTGCTTCAACAAAAGCTTGGATCGTTTGGCTGAGGATTAGGGTTGCCTTATCAATTTGGTATCAGAGCGTAGGTTTACATCTTTGTGGCCGACTCTAGAATTGATTTTATCTTTCATTTCTGCTCTTGTTTATCTTTTCTTTAAATTTGTCCATTTTTTTTCTTGCTGTCATTTTCGCCATTATTCATCAACTTTTCACTTTGTTCTCATTTTCTTTCTAAAGATCACGTTGAGATCTTGAAAAAAAAAATCTTATCATATTTGTTCTTACGATTGTGATTATAAATGATATTTATCATTTTTTTTAGATCATTTGCATGTTTATTTAAAGATCAAATAAACTTCAATTCACATCTTTTTCTTCATCCATCTAAATCTAGAACCGTTGTGTTTGATATATATATTTTTTTCTCATAATCTACCCTTGAAGATAACTTCTAAATTTTTCGAATTCAGTAAAAAGGAGAGTTAGATCGTTCTTAAAATCTTCATGTCCTTTCTTTTTGGAATTTTTTTTTCAATGTGCAATTATATCCAAAAAGATCTTCGTGTCCCTTCTTTTTTTTTGTTCACGTCTTGTTTTTATTTTGTTGTTATTTCATAATTAACTTATCTTGATTGTCTTGAATAGCTTGCTACTATTACAATTGCTTTACCTATATATTAGCCTACCTTGATCATAATTTAGTCACTTTCCCAAATAGCCTACCTTTGTGTGTATAAACAGGAGTGTCCCTGAGTGTAAAATCAGTGAGTTGAGTGTGTGAGGTCCTAAACATATTCCACTACTGTTTGTACAATCATGAACCATGATGGACGAAATGGAGGGGAGATCAATGAAGCTAGGTGGAGAGAAGCACAGGTCGGAACAATTACTCGTTTGAATCAAGTTATTAGTATATTGACAGACCGGATGGAGAGAATTGAAATAGCCTTAGGTAATGATCAATGGAGGGAAGTACTCTTGAATGAAGGAGTTGAAAATGAAGAAGATGACAATGTCACCCTTTTAGCGGGATATAGTCCTAAGGGAGGGAGAGATGTCGGTCGAGGGAGAGGAAGAGTCAGAAGAAGGGGTAGAGAAATTTTAGCACCAAAAAGAATTGAGAGGGAGTATCAGTATGAGAGAGAAAAAGAAAAAGGAGTCGGGCGAGTAAAGCTAAAAATTCCAATTTTCTATGGGAGATCTGATCTAGAGAAGTATTTGCAATATGAGAGCAAAATTGAGCATATCTTCGATTGCAACAATTTCAGTGAAGAAAGAAAGTTGAAGCTTGCTGTGGCTGAATTTTGTGATTACGCCATTATATGGTGGACATCTTTGAAATCAGAGTGGAAGAGAAATTATGAAGAACCAATTGAAACATGGGAGAAATTGAAGACATTAATGAGAAAAAGGTACATTCCTAAGCATTATTCTCGAGTACTCAAGAAAAAACTCTATACTTTACAACAGGGATCCAAAAGTGTTGAAGAATATTACAAAGAAATGGAGACCCTTATGAATAGAGCATGTATTGATGAAGATGAGGAAGATACAATGGCTAGATTTCTTGGTGGGTTAAACCGACAACTTGCTCATCAAGTGGATAGGCGAGCGTACTTTGACATGCAAGAATTGTTACACCTTGCTGTCAAAATCGGAGGGCAACTAGCTTGGGAGGAGGAGAACTCCAAGAGGTATGGTATTTCAAAGTCTACTACTTTCAACACTTGAAAAAGAATGCAAATATTGAAAAGATAGATTTCAAAGTTGGAGGCAAGTATGATCTTGACAAAAAGAACAAAGCTAAGACCTCCAAGGGTATAGAGAAAGCGGAGGAATATAAGGAGATTCGAGAAAGAAATAGAGACATCAAATGTTGGAAATGTCAAGGAATTGCTCATCTTAGTCGTGATTGTCCTAACAAGAGAGTCATGATCATCAAGAATGGACAAGTTGTCACAGATAGTGAGGAAAGTGACCATGATGAGCTAGTTGAAGAGGAAATCCAGGAGAATGAGGAGGAACTAGAAGATGGGAGTCATTTGGTACTTGTTACCAGAAGGCTTCTTAAAACTCAAGTTACAGAGAATGATGTTGATGATCAAAGAGACAACCTATTTCACACAAGGTGTTTAGTCAAGGGGACTCCTTGTAGTCTTGTAATTGATAGTGGAGGCCGCACCAATGTCGTAAGTACAATGCTGATCAAAAAGTTGCTAATTCCAACCCAACACCATCTTAAACCTTACAAGCTTCAATGACAGTGGAATAATGAAGGTAACTTCTCAAGCTTTAATATCTTTAAATTTAGGAAAATATAAAGATAAAGTTCTTTGTGATGTTTTACCAATGCATGCTGGAGACATATTGCTTGACTGACCATGGCAATTTGAAAAGAGGGTTATGTATGATGGCTATTTGAATCGATATTCTTTTGTAAAAGATGGTAGAAAAACCACTCTTGTACCTTTGAGTTCTGCAAATGTATTTGCTGATCATTAAAGTTGGGAAAAAAAAAAAAAAAAAAAGAAAGAGTTTGAGGAAAAAGAGTTGAGTGAAAAAATAGAGAAACGTCAATGAGAAAACCATAGTGAAAAAAAGAATGAAATTGGAAAAAAAGGAAAGAATGTGAGTTGTTTGGCTAGAGTTGGAGAGGTTAGAAGGGCAATGTTCTCACAAAAAACCATCTTTGTACTTGTGTACAAGGAAGGATGTTTGGTCTCTAACGATAATAATTTGTCTTTGCCTAGTAAGTTTCAATCTCTTTTACAGGAATTTGATGACGTATTCCAAGATGAAGTCCCTAAAGGACTACCTCCTATTAGAGGTATTGAACATAAAATAGACTTCATTCCAGGGACAGTAATTCCTAATAGGCCAGCTTATAGAGCCAACCCAACTGAGACTAAAGAAATTCGAAGGCAAGTAGAGGAGCTTATGGAGAAGGGCTATATACGAAAGAGTTTGAGTCCATGTTCTGTACCAGTCTTATTGGTGCCAAAGAAAGAAGGAACGTGGCGCATGTGCGTGGATTGTAGAGCCATCTACAAAATCACGGTGTGGCAACAATACTTATGGCCTAGAGAATTTGTGATCCACTCTGATCATGAAAGCTTGAAGTATCTTAAGGGTCAAAGCAAACTGAACCGTAGGCATGCAAAGTGGGTGGAGTTTATTGAAACATTTCCGTATGTCATCAAATATAAGCAAGGTAAGGATAATGTGGTAGCTGATGCATTATCTAGAAGGTACAATCTTTTTACTTCTCTCAATGCAAAACTTTATGGATTTGAGCATATTAAAGAATTATATTGAGATGACCACGACTTTTGAATTATTTATGCATCTTGTCTTAAAAAACAGCCGTAGATGATTATTATATGTTTCATGAATTCTTATTTAAGAAAAGGAAGCTTTGTATTCCTAAATGCTTTATCAGAGATTTGCTTGTAAAAGAAGCACATGGTGGTGGCTTAATGGGACATTTTGGGATTAATAAAACTTATAATATGTTGCATGAATACTTCTTTTGGCTGAAAATGAAGCATGATGTTTATAAATTTTGTAGTCAATGCTTTAAATGCAAATAAGCTAAATCTAGATCACAACCAAATGGATTGTACACTCCTTTGAATGTACCTAATGAACCTTGGACTAATATATCTATGGATTTCGTTCTTGGTTTACCGCACACTAAAAATGGTAAAGATAGTATTTTTGTTGTGGTAGACAGATTTAGTAAGATGGCTCATTTTATTACATGTGACAAGAGGGACGATGCAAAACATGTTGCTGACTTATTTTTTTAGGGAAGTAGTAAGATTACATGGAATCCCTAGAATAATTGTTAGTGATAGGGATGCTAAATTTCTAAGTCACTTTTGGAAAGTATTGTGGGGTAAATTGAGTACCAAATTGTTGTTTTCAACTACATGTCATCCTCAAACGGATGGACAAACTGGGGTGATTAATAGAACATTAGGAGAATTGCTTAGGGCTATTATTTCTAAGAATATTAAGTCTTGGGATGAATGTTTGCCATTTGTAGAGTTTGCATATAATAAAGCAATTCATGGTACAACTTATTGTTCTTCTTTTGAAGTTGTTTAGTGATTTAATCCACTTACGCCTCTTGATTTGCTTCCTATTCCTTCTAATATGTTTGTGAGTGACGCAGCCACAAGTAAGGCAGACTTGATCAAAACATTGCACAAGGAGGTGAAGGAGAGAATTGAAAACCATAATTTCAAAGTTGCTTCAAGGATTAACAAAGGACAGATGGAAATCGGTGACTGAATTCATAATTTCAAAGTTGCTTCAAGGATTAACAAAGGACAGATGGAAATCGGTGACTGAATTCATAATTTCAAAGTTGCTTCAAGGATTAACAAAGGACAGATGGAAATCGGTGACTGAATTCATAATTTCAAAGTTACTTCAAGGATTAACAAAGGACAGATGGAAATCGGTGACTGGGTTTTCGCAAGAAGATCGGGGATGACCTGATCAAGTCCTTGAAAGAATTAATAACAATGCAAATTGACCTTCGGGAGACTTTTCAGATCATTCTACTTTGCACGGTTGAAGTTGGAAAACATTAAAATGTCAACAATAGTGTTTGAACCTACACAAGTGAAGCCTAATAGATTTCAAGTTTATTTCTTTAGCCACTCAAACATATCAACATTTGTTGAAAGATTTTATTGTTTTTTTTTTTTTTTTTTTTTCATTTTGCAATGGTCAATTGGTCAAAATTGACTTCGTCATTTGTGGAGATTAAAGGGGATCGGGATTGAATCCCATCCACAAACGTCTTTTGTCGGGAGACTATAAATACCCACAATATGTTGTTATGTAAAATTCAGATTGGTGGATAAATGTAATTCAAATTTCAAATTAAAACATTTCCCTTAGAAATCCGAGCATCATATTTGTCATTTCTAAGTTTCAAGCAAGAGCATCATATTCGTCATTTCTAAGTTTCAAGCAATTCTTGTGGTAGAATTGCACCTAAGCCATTCAATCAAGCCTTGATCAAGTTCGATTGTGGAGTGACTCAATTTAGAACAAGGTTTCCAAATCTTGCTCCTAGATCTACAATCATAAGAGGTAATCTAATTCTAGCCTTATCTCTTGGTTGATCCAAATTTCGTATAAGGAGGTGTTAATTACTTTAATTCAAGGGTTCTTGCTTCAACAAAAGCTTGGATCGTTTGGCTGAGGATTAGGGTTGCCTTATCAAAAACATAATATACATTATTATATCAAAAAAGTGTTCATACATAAGTATTAATACACAACATAATAGTTAAGATATAAACGGTAACAGCCCAAAAATAAATATATAAACAAATAAAAATTATTATTATGTATAAAATAATAATAATAATAATAATAAATTAATAAAAAAAGTAAATAAATAAATAACCATTATTCCCTCTTTCCTCTTCCTTAAGTCACTCCCCCAATAATCTCTCCTCACACACCTCACAATCCTGTGAAATGAAACAGAAATGAAAAAACTCAGATTTGAGAAAACAGACATGCCTCACATCAAATTTATAGGAGATTGGTTGAAAGAGATGATCAAGATTTACATGGGAGAGGGGAGAGAGATTTGAGATTTCTTATATTTCAGATCTCCTTTCCTTTTATCCAATTATTTAGTTTTATTTAGCAATTTAATTAGAAAGATACGTCATGATCAATAGCAGAAACAAAATAGAGACTAAATTGGCAACCTAATTGGAAAAGTAACAAACAAAAATAAAAAGAAAGGATTAAACAAATTTAACTCATCAGAATTTCTTCTCTCCTACAAAAACAAGCACAAAAAGGGTTCAGATTAAGTTTTGTTTTGTAGGAAGAGATATTTCTCTAGTTTTCCTTTTATTTTATTTAATGATACTAAAAGTCATTCTCAAACAGAGAGATAATTAAAAGAAAGAAAACACAGTAAGAGACAGAGAGGGAAGACTGTGAATATAATTGAAAATTATCTGGAAAATGTTAAAAGGGTATTAAACACCATTAGAGAAAATAGAATATCTCGAAAATTTTAATGAGGATTAAATGGGTTGTATGAAAATAATACTATAACAAACATATATAAATATTTCAACACCTAATTCAAGTAAAAACTCTATCGTTCAAGACTCTAACGTTCACATGAAGTATAACACATGGGTCAACATAAATTAGACAAATAATTTTATAGAGTTCAAATTTGAAACTGATGTCATGGGATCACATAGGTTGACTTGGAGTTCAATGGACTTTCATCAAGGATAACGTCGGAATCGAACTTTCATTAAGGATATATTCGTGACAACGACTTAAGCTAACCAGGTAAGTGACCCTACTATCGGCATGGTTATATTTGATGTTGACACGTGCCCTGTGGTTCTGCACGTGTCATATATATTGATATGTGTGAATTGTCTGTGGATCGATATGCTTCCTATATGTTATGTTATGTTATAATATGTGGTATGTCTGATAATAATTATGGTACGATGTGCTCAAGGATATGTTTGAGATAGGGTACGAGAAGGATGCACAAAACGAAATGTAACGATAGGAGTAAGATACGTTCATGAAACGTTAGAGTTAGGTTACATACCGGAGTGCTATGGATAGGAGAGATTGATGAAAGAATACAGTTAGGTTATGGGTAGAAAGGGATAGGTTTGTGATAGATTGATAGAACGATAGCGTTGGGATACGTTCTAGTGACGATATGACTAAGGTACGTCACGTAATGATATGTCTGTGATAGGTATAAGAATGTTAAGACTATGGTAAGTTAGAGAACGATATGGCTATGAAGTGTTTACGTTATGACTTGGTTATGATATGATACATTGTATGCTAGATTATTGTGCTTAAGTACGAAATCATGTGAACGTGAATGTATGTTATTTATGCTGCTTAGTTGATGTGATATGAATGCGTGTGACGATGTGTGCCCTTGTACGTTTATGGCTTGTTGTATGAGTATTGGAATGTAACTGAATGAATTGTATGACATGAAATACGGTAAATTGCATGATACATAACTCCGCTAGGAATATGTATGATATGTAACGAAATGAGAATGAGAATGACATGTAAGCATGAAAACGTGACACGGGGTTATGTTCATTAAATGATGACTGTAGGACTAGTAGGACCTCATGCATATTGTGTGATCATGCATTTGGGTGGATACCCCTATCCCATCACGAGGGTACAGACGCGTACATCCAAATGGCAGGACAACGATCGTTATGCCCTGCATAGCGCTGCCGTGACGATTTTAGTTTTAACGGGTCCCGGTGGGCCCCCAAAGCATGCCCACCGGCTAGGGACAGTGGCCCAGCGGTGTGCGAACTAGCTAGTGAGCCCATACTCGCATGTATGGGCTGCGTGTAGAGTATATGGTACACGTCTACGATTACCTGTTAGGATTACACCGTAGGGAAGACGAAACGAAACGAAACGAAACGAAACGAAAAAGAAATGAAACGAAACAAAACGAAACAAAACGAAACGAAAGATAGGTCCCATCATTTCATTGCATGTGATTGTCGCATTTAACCCCAATAGTGGAGTCACTTACTGAGTATTTCTTTAAATACTCAAGCCATGTGCTACTACATTTTTCAGGTTAAGGCAAGGCATTCCTGTACGGCTGACGACGGCATCGCAACTCAAGATCATGGCACATGCATAGGATAGTGGCATTGATTTTCTTAGACTTTGGATAGAATAGAATGTTTTAAACTTAAACGCTTATTTATTTTATTTCGAGTCTTTTGTTGTGTCGTTTTAAAGATGTTTTCGAAACACGTAAGTCCATGGCTGTGTTTTAAGTTAAAGGTTATGTTTTATGGAATTTAAATGAAGTCTTCCGCATTTAATGTTTATGGTATGTATACAGTAGCGACCTTAAATTAAGTAGAAAATTTTGGGTCGTTACATAAACTTAGGAACAAATACAAAATATTTAAAACAAAAGGATGTGTAGGATGATGGTGAGACTTGTATATGGCACCTGCTCTAGAGTTCACTCCCGAACTTGACCAGCTCCTTGTTTACTCGAAAAACATGGAAAACATGGAATGAGTACAAAGAGAGTAGGCTCTTAAAAGTGTTCTTAATATGCTAGGGGTCTTACATGTTTCTTTTCTTGTTTTGGTTCTTGTTGTAAGTACTTAGGCCCTTTAGTTATGTTCTTGACTTGTGAGTTCTTATCTAGATCTATCCTAAGGACCTTGGTCCTTGGATTTTGAGGTCTCAACCTTAGTTCTAATCTAAGGCTCTTAGTATTATGGTTCTGGGTTCTTGTCTTCAAAACTTAGATCTTGATCCATGTTTTAGTCCTTGTTCGTTGTCTTGTTCTTAGTTACTTGTTTTGTTCTTGTTGCGTTCTCCAAGACACTCCCCCTAGGATTTATGGTACTAGTCATGAACCTGACAACCTGTGTCCAAGGCTTCATACGTTTCAAGCAACACAGTATGAACCTACGTCCAAAACTTCATGCATTCAAAGCGACGTAGTCTGAACCCGCATCTAGGGCTTGCGTTGTGATACGGTTTATAAACCTACATCCAAAGCTTCTTACGTTTTAAGCTATGTAGTCTAATTTTGCATCCAAGGCTTGTCTTGTGATACAGCCTAAATACCTATGTCCTAGGCTTAATTAGTTCCAAACGACATAGTCTAAATACTTACGCTCAAAGCTTCATACGTTCCAAGCAGCGTAGTATGAAACCCTGCACCCAGGGCTTGTCCTGTAGTATAGCCTGAATACCTATGCCCAAGGCTTCATGTGTTCCAAGCGGCATAGTCTAAATACATACGCTCAAGGCTTAATATGTTCCAAGCAGTGTAGTCTGAGTCATGAACATGCTTTAGCGTGGGAGGTCTTAGATGTTTCTTGACTTTCTGTGTCTTGAGGACATTGGTCTCCTATCGTTGAGTGGCACCTAACATTCTTCTTACCAAGAATTAGGGATAAAATGACCAAAATGCCCCTAGAACTCCTTATGATATTTTAAGGTTTATGCATACTCCAAACGACTTGCTGCTTCTTGTAAGGCCTATTCCTTAGTTTTTAACAATAATTTATATTATTTTATTTGTAATTTAATTGTACATGGTATGAAAATCCAGGGTTATTAATGTAATCTTGAATAGTATGTGGTTGACATACAAGAGGATCATATTCAAGTAAAAACCTAAAGAGTCTATAGTATATGGATAAGGTTGGATGCCTTATCCGGGTAACACTATTGATACACACACTTTGTAATTGCTACAAATGATTTGATCCAAATCATTCACGTGGAAGCATGTAAATGGGGGTATCCTATACAATGAGTTTTGTATAAGACTGAACCATGAAATATTTAAGCACTCTTTATAAATCCGTTAATTGAGAAGATTAATATTTCACATGATGATCATATGCAACTCGATCTTCATCCTGAGTGAGTTATGTAATCCTGCCTCTAAGGGCTTGTACTTTGATTTACATGAGTGAGAATGACTCTTTTATTCGATTCAATATGCCTACCATTTTGGGGACTTGACCAAATAGGGAGTTGAGAACATAATATTGTGAGATGGAATTCACTCCTTTCCATATAAGGAAAATAGATGAGTTGTTCTCTTAATTACTGATTTCGGGACTTGAACAATGGGGCCCCAACCTCTCATTGGTTTGAGAGGGACTTTCTTTATGATTGGATCATAAACAAATTGTTCATTAGAGAATCAGTGGTACTTAAGGTGAAAGATGTAATTATAGGAGTAAAACGGACTTTTGACCTAGCTATAATTATGAACAACTCGTGAAGGATCGACTTGCTTGTAATGGTTCTATTAGTGGACATAACTTGTCCTACAGTGCATAAGAGTGCAACTCTAGATCTACAGTGGAGTGACCTATATTTAATGAATGAAAATTGATTAATTAAAGAGTTTAATTAATTAATTTATATCATTGGAACTTATAATCGGTAGGTCCATAAGATCCCCATGCTAGCTGTTAGTAACGCTAAAAGGTTCAATTTATTTGAAAGAAAATTTGAAGTGTTCAAATTGATATTTAATATATTAGATATATTAAATATAAAGGAGAAAATAAATTTAATTTGAAATGTCAAATTAATATTTAATATATTAGCTATATTAAATAAATTGAGAAAATATATTTAATTTGAAGTTTTCAAGTTAATATTTAATAAATTAGATATGTTAAATATAAATGGAGAAAAATATATTAATTTGAAGGGTTCAAATTAATATTTAATATATTAGATATATTAAAGAAAAATATATTTATTGTATCTGATACAATTAAATATTAAATCAATTAATGTATTTTAATATATTAAATAAAAATATATTTGAAATTTGAATGAGATTCAAATTAATTAAATATATATTAGGATATCTTATAATATCTAAATATGATTGTTATAAGGTATTATATCCTAATATATTAAATATGCAAATATATTATTTGGCAAATATTATCTAAGAGTCCCTATAAATAGGACCCTTGGGTTGAGCCAAAGACACACCCATCTCTCCCACTTTCTCTGGAGAATGAAATTACATCTTGAGAGAATTTTCGAAACTCTCCTCTAGTTCCTTTGGGATTTTCTTTCAAGCGGCTCCCACAAACCTTGACCTTTTGTTCGAGTCAAAGTAAGAAAGATCTTGTGGAATGTTGAAGAATTTCTACATTGTTGGAATACTCCGAGTAGTCTTGCAAACTAGGGTTTCTACAAAGGTAGAGTTTTAAATCTCGTATTTATTGATTTTCTTTTAATTCGTAATAAAAATCAAAACGGTTCTCAATACTTCCAATACGTGGATGAAGAGTTCATTCCCTTCAGTTAACGACAATCGTCAGCAACATCCGTTCATTAGGTGACATGGTGGAGGAGATCTCCGTCGTCAAGAAGTTCCTTCAAGCTGTTCCCCAAAGATTCATGCAAATTGTTATCTGCATTGAGTAGTTTGGCAACCTCAAGAACATGTCAGTTGAGGAGGTCGTGTTGGGTTTTATGTCCTAAAACTCATAGTTTGTAAACAAAAACATATTCTGTTTTCAATAAAGTTATTAGTGATGTTTATTCAGCAAAAATTGTTATTGAATAAATTGAATTTTACCTTCATTAATCTAAATCCAATAAACTAAGAACACTCTGGTTATAGTATGATTACTTAAACTATATGTAGAGACATAAGAGTGGATCAAGTTCAAGTATATAGCCAAAATAATCTATAGTACAGGGATAAGGCTGAGTACCTTATTGTGGGGACACTATGGATGCGGCCCACTTTGTATATGATATAAACAATGTGATCACTAAATTGTACATGCGAAGACACGTGAGTGGGGGTGTCCTATACAATGAGTATTGCATAAGATCGGACCATGAAGAAAACCACTCTCACTTTATAATGTTGTTTACTATTGAGACTGATTTTTTCATTTGATGACCTAGGTAACTCGATCTTAATCCTGAGCTAACTATGAACTCCTATTTATTCGGAATCATCCTTATATTTGCATAGGTGAGAGTAGCCTGAGTTCACCGACTCAATATGCCTCCAATTTCAGAGGTAAGACTAGTGAATAGCTGGGGACATAGGGTGTAAGATGGAATTCACTCCTACCCGCTTTTAAGGACAGTAGAGAGGTTGTTCCCTTAAGTACTGACTCCAAGTCTTGAACAAGGGGCCCCACCCTCTCATTGGCCTAAGAGGGATTCAGTTTGGTGGTTGGACCACAAACCAATTGTTCATTAGAGGATAAGTGAGACTTAAGGAACAAGAAGTAACTTTAGGGGTAAAACGGTAAATTGACCCAGCTCTAGTTACGAACAATCTGTGAAGGATCGACTTACTAATCATGGTTATATCAAATGGACAAAAATATATCTATAGTGAGGGGAGTGCAACTACTAAGCTATAGTGGAGTATCCTAGTAGTTAACGAATGTTGGTTAACAAGGTTAATGAGTTTAGTCGGTTAAGCTCAGATCGTTGGAGCCCATGATCTGTAGGTCTATTAGGTCCCCCTTCTAGATCATATCGGACTAAACCTTAGAACAGCGTGACGAGTGAGTTCGAAGTATTCGAACTCAAATTAGGGAATATACGCTAAATATATACGATATATTTAACCACATTTTGTTTTAATTATGAACTAAATAAAAAGAGAGAATTGGAGATATTTAAATATTTTAATTATGAATAGGGATTCAAAATCAATATGTGCCCAAATTGATTGGGTTAATATTATTTTGATTTGAAATTAATTATTTAAATTAATTGTTGAATTAAAATAAAAAAAAGTCAAAATATTGACTTGGAAAAATCCATGTTTAAGCCCATGGAATATTGAGTGTCAATATATGGTTTAACAAATTTGCATGTTTGCCACGTAACCCCACAAATTTGAGTGGAATTTTGAGTGTCAAAATTTGGTTTAACCAAACATGCATGTTTGTCAAATAAACCCCACAAATTTGAGTAAAATTTTGAGTGTCAAAATTTGGTAATCACAAATTTGCATGAACATGCAAATATGATCAATAAATAGAGTGATCAAGGTACATGGAAATTCTTCTCGAAAAACTTTGAGAAAATCTCTCAAAATTCTCTCTTTATATATACTAAATTCCTATCAAGTTTAGTCACTCATCGGATTCCACAATCCCGTTCTAAGGCTAAAGAATAGTAAGGAAGACACTAGTGGTGGTTCAAAATCGGTTCGTGAGGAAAAATGAATTTGAACTACACAAGGTTAGTATTCAAACTGATTGAGTTTCAATGCTTTTGAACATGCTAGCTAATTTACTATAATTGATGTACTTAGAGTGCCTAATATCCAAATTGCTTCTGCACGTGTTATAGTAACACCATCAGGTCGTTGGTCGTCTTAAGATTCATGAGGAGAGACTTTGTGGCTATGAAGACAAAGAGAAGGAAAAAAAACCTCTTAATCACACGAGGAGTGGCTGTGACAATACCTCAAAAATTCCTGACATTGTCAACCCTTAGAAGGACGAGAGAATGATCAAGTGTTACTCTTGTGGAAAATATGGGCACTATACGGTAGAGTGCCGCAAGAAAAGCGAGATGAGGAGGCAAATCTCACACTCATGCAAGATCGAAGCCCGCACTGATGTTGGCCGAGAAGATGCCCAACTTGTTGATGCTCAATGAAGAAAAGGTTATGGCAAAACTTCTCACAAAAGGAGAAGACGAGTGGAGACCAACATGTGGTACCTTGACAACGGAGCAAACAACCACATGATCGAAGATCGAACAAAGATCAAGACGCTTGATGAGAAGCTCATTGGAAACGTGATGTTTAGCGATGGATCAATTGTACCAATCCAAGGCAAAGAGATCCATCTTGCTCAAGTGCAAAAATGGCGACCAACGTTTACTGAACAAGGGATA
Organism: Cucurbita argyrosperma subsp. sororia; assembly: GCA_018691285.1. Taxonomy (NCBI): domain Eukaryota; kingdom Viridiplantae; phylum Streptophyta; class Magnoliopsida; order Cucurbitales; family Cucurbitaceae; genus Cucurbita; species Cucurbita argyrosperma. The sequence continues at coordinate 5,147,190 of CM031893.1, forward strand.
ATGATATGAACCAAGACATCAATCATGCAATATAAACTTCAAGGAAAATGTGAAGAAAATATTGTCAAAATTATCCAAAGTGTTAGGCTATGGAGCCTGCTGCTTATTTATAGTTGAGTCAACGGTTATACATAGTAAAACTATATTTGGTAAATGACATATGAAGTAAATTGTCATAAATAGTAAATAGTTGTGTATAGTAAAAAGCTATATCCGGTAAAGCTATATATGGTAGATAGTTATATATAGTAGATGGTTATATCTAGTAAAGCTATACATAGTAAGCTAAACCATATATATATCCCCTCAGACACAGCTTTGAAAATGTACTTTCTATATTCTCTATATTCTCTCTTAGTACATACTTGTAGTCATCAATATAATTCTTTAGCACGAGTTCTCCTTACATTTTCTCTATCCTGTTCTTTGGTGTTCATCTAGATCGGGTGTGTGCGTTGTATCGCGATCCTAACAACTTGTATCAGAGCGAGGCGGAAGTCACCACGATCTGTGAAGATGAAAAGTTCAAAGATTGGAATTGAGAAGTTCGAGGGATCCGATTTCGGTTTCTGGAAAATGCAGATTGAAGATTATCTGTATCAGAAAGGTCTTCACGAACCTTTGTTGGGGGTGATGTCAGATACCATGACTACAGAGCAGTGGAAGCTCAAGGATCGACAAGCCTTAGGGCTGATCCGGTTGACGCTATCCATAAATGTGGCGTTTAACATCATCAAGTAGAAGACAACATCAGATCTGATGAACGCGCTGTCGAATATGTATAAAAAACCATTGGCTATGAACAAGGTGTATTTGATGCGGAGATTGTTCAATCTATAGATGTCTGAAGGTCGATCTGTTATGGATCATATAAATGAATTCAATATGATCGTAAGTCAACTAAGTTCGGTGGAAATTAATTTCGAAGATGAAATTAAAGCATTGATTTTGATGTCATCTTTACCTAAGTCGTGGGATACTGTTGTTGTCGCAATCAGCAGTTCCCGAGGATCTGAGAAACTGAAATTTGATGAAATTCGAGATGTAGTTCTCAGCGCAAGTATTCGCAAACGAGAAATTGAAAATTCATTTGGTAGTGCTCTCAGTGTTGACCAACGGGGAAGAAGTAAACTGAAGGGCCGAAACAAAGGGCGATCAAAATCAGAGAACCGAAAAAAATATTCAAATAGACCAAACATAACGTGTTGGAATTGTGGAGAAAAAGGTCACTTTCGGACATATTGTACAAGACCAAAGAGGAAGCAGAATCACAAATCCGGAGATGATGATGATTTTCTATAAATTTAGCAGAAGACGTTGGGGATGCTCTAATCCTTTGCGTGGACAGTTCGATTGAATACTGGATTTTGGATTTAGGTGCATCTTTTCATTCGTCTCCAAATAAAGAGTTGTTTCAAATTTCAAGTCTAAAAATTTCAGAAGGTGTATCTTGCGGACAACAAAGATTTGGAGATTAAAGGAAAAGGAGATGTCTGCATAAAAACTCCGACAGGAAATCAGTGGACATTAAAGGATGTCAGATATATTCCTGGTCTCAAGAAGAATCTGATCTCTATTGGTCAGTTGGACAGCACAGGTTATGCAGCAAAGTTAGGGAAGAGTTCGTGGAAGATTATGAAGGGTGCTACGGTGGTAGCACGTGGCTCAAAATCTAGAATCTTATACACCACTGCAGGGTGTATGAACATAGCTGCTATTGCTGAGAGTGCTTCAAATTCAAGTCTATGGCACAATAACTTGGACATATGAGCGTGAAGGAATGAAGACGCTGGCTGCGGAAGGAGTTTTAAAAGATCTAAAATCTGTTGATCTGGGTCATTGTGAGAACTACGTTATGAGCAAGCAGAAACGAGTTAGCTTCACAAGGACTGATAGAGAATTGAAGAAAGTGTGATTGGAAATGGAACCAGATGTGGAGCAAGGTTCGAAGACAACGAAGCAAGTGGGAGTTGAGCTTGAGTTGCAGGAAAACTCACCTAGTGATGTTGTAGCAGATACTCATGAAACTCCTGAGTCTACTGCTGAGGAACCAGATATGGAGCAAGGTTTCAAAACCACGAAGCAAGTGGGAGTTGAGCTTGAGTTGCAGGGAAACTCACTTAGTGATGTTGTAGCAGATACTCATGAAACTCCTGAATCTACTGCTGAGGAACCAGATGTGGAGCAAGGTTCCAAGACCACGAAGCAAGTGGGAGTTGAGCTTGAGTTGAAGGGAAACTCACCTAGTGATGTTGTAGCAGATACTCAAGAAACTCCTGAGACTACTGCTGAGGAACCAGATGTGGAGCAAGGTTCCAAGACAACAAAGCAAGTGGGAGTTGAGGTTGAGTTGTGGAGAAAACCACCTAGTGATCTTGTAGCAGATACTCAACAAACTCCTGAGGTTGTTGTGGAGGAATCAGCAGTAGAGCAAGTGGCACCTGAATCGGTGTTGAGAAGATCATCTAGTACTATCAAAGTACCAGATATGTATGTACCTTCATTACACTATCTGTTGCTGATGAAAGGGAACCACAGCCCTTTGAGGAGGCCCAACAGTTGGAGGATACAACCAAGTGGGAGCAAGCCATGGATGATGGGACGTCTAGGCTTCAAAAATGAATTGTACTGAGGCGGAGTACGTGGCAATAGCTGAAGCTGGAAAGAAGATGATATAAATGACTGACTATCTGAAAGAATTGGGCGAGAAACAGCACGAATAAATTCTTTATAGAGATAGTCAGAGTGTCGTACAGTTGGCGAGGAACCCGGTCTAACATTTAAAGATAAAACACAGAAGGCGATACCATTTCACTTGCAGGTTAGTGGAAGATAATGATGTGTTTTGAGAAGATAGAGGGTGCAAAGAATCCAGCAAACATGTTGACAAAATGTGTTGATGTCGGAATATTGAGGTTGTGCAAAACCTCAATTGGTATGGTGCAGTAAAGATATTCATGATCGTTTGAGAATGAAATTATTGGTCGACTCGGATCAGTCTACAAGTGTGAAAATTGTTAGCTTATTTATATCTGAGTCAACGGTTATACATAGTAAAACTATATTTGGTAAATGACATATAAAGTAAATTGTTATAAATAGTAAATAGTTGTGTAGAGTAAAAAGCTATATCCGGTAAAGCTATATATGGTAGATAGTTATATATAGTAGATGGTTATATCTGGTAAAGCTATACAGTATACAGTAAGCTAAACCATATATATATCCCCTCAGTCACAGCTTTGAAAATGTACTTTCTATATTCTCTATATTCTCTCTTACTGTATATACTTGTATTCATCAATATAAATTCTTTAGCCAGAGTTTTCCTTATATTTTCTCTATCCTATTCTTTGGTGTTCATCTAGATCGGGTGTATGCGTTGTTGTGCGATCCTAACAAAAAGACGTGTCAATTCATGTCACATTGAAGAAGAATCAAGTTTCATTGTTATAATTTTGGTGGATCATAATGGTGAGTTATGATGTTTATTTAGTGTATTTTAAGGCTTATTTACATGGTAGTTAATTATAACCATAATGTATACATAAAGACTAATTATGATCATAAAATATAGTTACAACTCTTGGAATGACTCATGGAAGATTAAGGGTTTTTATTTTGCCATGATATCTATACAGACCTTTCCCCCATAGCATCTGACGATGCATTAGTACATTTAGCTCGACGAGTCAGGTCGAGGAGGTACGTATATGAGCCTGCCTTATCGGTCCATGTGTGTGTTCGTGGGTTGTGTGTGGGTGAAATATCACACATCCAACCCTACCTGGATTGGAAAGAGTTCTAGGCCATGCTATATTGTTTTTAAAGTATAGGCCCCATCATGTATGTATGTGTTTGTTTTACCTAACCCCAACCGTGATGTTTTTTACTTCGTATTTTTTAAAATACTCAAGCTACATGCTACTTTTATATTTCACGTAAAGTTAAAGCGTTCATGCACGATGGCGATGATACTGGAATGACCATGAAAACTAAGTTAGGATAGTAGTATGCATTGTTTTTCTTTAGTAGTTTCATATGTTTTTCCGGAGCTTTTGTTTTTTAAATGAAACTTAGGTTAATCTTTTTTGTTTTGAAGTTGATGTTATATTATTTCTTATTTTTCAATTGAACATATAAGTTTTTCCCCATATGTTAATAAAGGTTTTTGCACGTAGTGACACTTATCGCCACTAAAAAGTTTTAAATAGTTGCTAGTTGATATTTAATTTAACTTAACCCTGCATATTTGATGTCGTTAAGGAATAATTGAGGTTCATTCGGTTTTGATTATTAATTTCCAAACGTGATAATTAGAAATGCGTCTTGAAAACGTGTAAAATATGTGGGAAAATATGATGGAACACAAATATGGTGCTAAACATAAACTGTCTCTATAGTTTTCTGGTTTAAACAACTTGGTCCAAAGTGTTCTGCAATTTATGAGCTGTCCATCTCATGTTCTTGAAATTACTATTTGTTTTTCTTTCTTATTGTACCGTTCATATACTTTAAAATACATGTTTTCATTTATATTTCTAACTTTTATCAGTGACAATATAAACATAAACACAACTATCATAACTTCAGTTCTATGAACTCAGTGATGTCATCATCTGTGTACGAATATCATACATTTACCGAAAAGGAAATAACACATGACTTGAGTATTTAAAAATACTCAATAAGTAACTCCACTATTGTGGTCAAGAAATGTAAACTTATGAATCATGTTGGGACCTATTCTTTTATTATCATCATGACCTTAGTCACACTTTATAGTCCTGGCCGATTGGATGTGCATTACTTCTCTATACACGGCCCACGTGTGTATATGTACCCCTAGACCTTGCCTTCGACTAGCGTACACTCACACTGCCAGAAAAGTTGTAGAGGGAAAGGAGCGTGCATAATATTATAGTGGACATAATACCATAATTTACGCATCCATACTCATCGTAAGGGAGAAGTATTTAAATGCACGTGATACACAATATGTATGAAGTCTCCATAATTTTCAATCATGCATGTAAGTATGATACAAGTCATATCTCCATTTGTTTAAAAACATAATTTTCATGAATAGTATACATAACTTAACAATATTTTATAAATGTGAAATGTACATGTTAATGTGCATGACATAAAGTATAGAGGTTATAATGCATCACACAATATGGAAGTCATCACAAGATATATAAACATAATTTGTCATCACATAGCATAACATCATACACGTCAAACTGTAATGACCCTAATTTCTTATTAAAAACAAGGTCGTCACTACATGTATGACCTGTCTAATATGCTGCGGACAAGTTCAGTTAAATCATTTCGTAAACGATGTCATGAACTTACATGTTCGTAAAATCCATTTCAAATAACAGTGACCATCAATGAAAATTTTGAAAACAAAATAAAAAAAAAGTTCAAAATAACAAAACCGCTCTAATATAACCTAAGGACAAGAATGCAAACATAAATGCAACTATCCTACCTTCGGTTCTATAGCCTTCACAACGATGTCATCATCCGTAAAGAGATACCTTACCTTTACGTGAAAAATAAGAATAGCACATGTCTTGAATATTTTAAGAAATAGTGAGCAATATTGAGGTTATGAAATGCAATCACATGCCATCATGATTGGGACATATCTTTTCATCAACATCATGGTTTTTCTCTCACTTTTCAGTCTCTACCAAATTAGATGTGCAATACTTCTCTACACACGATCCATATATGCGTACATGGACCCTAAGGTAGGCTTGTATACATACCCTCTAGACTTGGCCTTCAGCTAACGTACACTCACGCGGTCAAAAAACTACAAAAAGAAAGGAGCACATATAATATCCTAGTGTACATAATATCTAGTGTACATGTTCGTACTAACCCTAATAGAGAAGTATCATGATCCACATGACATACAAAATAGATGAGGTTCCCAATTTTTTAAATCATGGCATATATGTATGATGCAAGTCATACTTCTGTTCTTTTCATAAACATAACTTTTTGAATCACATATGTAGCTTAACGTCTCATAAACCTAGAGTGAATATGCTTACATAGTATGCTTGGCATAACATGTAGAGGTTTCATGCACAAAAAGATCCATAACATAACATAATCGTCTCATGATATAAATTATAACATAGCATGAATATAACATAATACATGTCAAACAATCACAAAACACAAAACATATTCAACTTGGATTTTTAATCTTACTTTTGACGAAAATTTCTAGGTTCAGCTTTATGTAGTTCGATTTCACCTATTTTATCTCATCAACTCAGAAAATTGAACTTAAAATCTAACTATGGGACCAATAGAACTTAATTACTTATAACAATCATAAATAATTATTTATGATCAAATATTACGAGAACAATAGTTTATGTTGAAATTTTTTGCCTTCATTCGATCAAAAATACTTTTGGGGCCAAAACGGATAAAATTAGCTAAAAGGACAAAGTTTGGCTGAATAGAAGCCATCGTGTTCAAGACAACCACTTACACGAATTGATGACTTGGAACAACTGGAGTCGACTGCTACGTCGATTTTGCTAGAAAGATACTCGCAAAAGTCACATAAATTGGCTTCATTCTCTCTGGAAGTGTTTATCCCATTAAGCGTGCATCTCGAAATCAATGTTGTGCCTGCTACAATATCAATTGGACCTTTCCACATCCTTGCATTTGAACTATATATCAACTCACCAAACAAACAAATGCTAGCCACACTCATCAACCCATTTCTGTACACATTTTGATTATATTAACAACAATGTTAGTTCCTCAAGAATCCAACTTCAACCCACAATAAACAAGTCCTTGAACTTCAGTACTCAACTCAAATATTTCACCATTAGTAGATATTGTTTTCTTTAGAATTTTCATTTCGGACTTTCCTTCAAAAAAAAAAATAATAAAAAACGCGTCAGGTAAGGAAAAGTTTTCACACTCTTGTAAAGATTGCTTCGTTCTTCTCTTCAACCGAGGTAGGATTTCACATATAACCTAAAGGCACAACAAATATACTACAAGCAAAGGTTACAAAATTCGGATAAGATTTTATGGAGTCAGTTCATTTCTCACATAACTATTCAGCATAGCATGGAAAGAAGATTACTTAGGATTATTGGAGTCCTACGTTAAACAATTAAGGGAAGATCATGGGTATACAAGTAAAGGGCACTATCTCAATAGGTTCCGGCCTTTTAGGAAAATAAAAGTAAAGTCATGAAATGTTAAATTGAAAGTCAAAAATATCATACCAATGTAGATGTCCATTATCTGTACCTATTCACACCTTTTGTTCGTTTAAAAAATTAAATATAAAAAACTATAAAAGTTAACGTCCAAAATAAGTTCACTCTTTTCATTGTATCGAAAATAAAATTTAGATCCCAATAAAAAACACCCAAAACTCTAAACACATGACATGTAAATTCAGAAAATATGGTAAACATACTACAAATTAACCTAAAATTTATTATAATACTTGGAGTGCTCACCTTTCACTCCCTTAATTTGAAGAAATTCAACATGGCATGTATCGTAAGAGTTTCGAAATAAATAAAATGTAACTATTTTAATACAAATTTCATGGTCTTCAATGTGATACCACTGTTATCTGTATAGGGGTGTCTTGCCTTTACCTAAAATACAAGAATAGCACAAAACTTGAGTATTTTAAGAAATATTGAGTAAGTGACCTACAAACACATACAAAATGATGAGACCTATCATTTAAAATCGTCTTTTCTTAGGCGAATTTTCAGTCCGGGCAAATTGGATGTGTAGTACTTCTCTACTCACCATCCACACGTGTGAGCATGGACCCACCAAGTGGGCTCGCACACCCCCGGGCATGCTTGTCGGGCTAGATTCTTTGGGTTGTTGCCGGACACCTAGAAGGAATAGCGACCGCCATTGTATCATGGTAAGCATGATGGTCATTCACGTCTCATAGTGTACGCATTCATACTTATCATAAAAGGGAATTATCTCAATGCATGCGAATATACAACTATGCATGAGGTCCCCATATTTTCATCATGGCATAATAAATCATGCAAGAGAACCCTAGTCTTTCATCACGTATGATATGCATACATAAACTCTCATACATAACATAACTTTCAAATCATGGCTATGCATCTCATAACATAACATAGCTTATCATAACATTGCAAGATATTTCAGTTATATCATATAGCGACAAATAACAATCACATATGAAAACATATCACACGAAGGACACATTTATTATAACGGTGTAGAAACCTCTCTCTCTAAGAGACACATTTTAAAAACTTTAAAGGAAAGCTCGAAAGGAAAAACCTAAAGAAGAGAACAAACAATACCTATTAGCGGTAGACTTAAGACGTTACCGTTCAAATTAGTTTCCTGTTTAAATTATGAGAATGCGACAAAAAAGAGGAGGAAGTGGAGGATAGTAATAAGGGAATGATGTCGGCAGGCAAAGACAACAACCCTACCCTACACAACAATCCAACAAAAGTCACAATCGAACGGACACGGAAAAACAGAAGTAAAGAGACAAACACGTGCATGGGTTTGGGCTCAGCTTTTACCTTTCAAAAGCAGACTTTTTGTTGTATTATCTGACAATTTGGCGCCGCAATTTGGGATGGAGAAATGGGAGCTATTTATGGATTGGCCAACATGGTCGTTTTAATTTGGATTCGTTGGGGGAATTTTGTCATTGTCGTTTGTGTTCAACGAATCTTGTCCCTCTACATCACAAACACCTTCCACATAATTCCAAATTAATGCTTAGCCAAGTGGATATATGATATTGTGCCAAACTTTTTCCTACTTTATATTCATATTTAACTACTTGTATTATGGTTGTATGGAAATGGCTGTAAATGAAGAGGGACTTGGTGACAGCTGAAAATTTAAATTGTAAGTTTAAAAAAGAGGTGGTAGCCGTTGGTCATATGCCGTGGGCAGCGGCCTCCATAGTAAAAAGAATACACATAGAGGGATAGAGGATTGATAGAGGAAGGAGATGTATCGCCCATCTACTTGGATTCATTCATTACTTCAATAGATTTTGGGACGATTGGGGAGTAACATACGCATGTGCCACAAGGTAGCTCGCTTAGGCCAAGGGTTCAGGGGCGGTGGAGAGTTGGCATCATGTCATCCCCTTAAGGTACATTTTGAGACATTTCCAATTATTTTCGGGTATTTAATTGACACCAAATTTGGCAAGCATTTATATTTCATATGGACAGACTTGACTTTAAAGTTGCATGCCCAATTTTCCTGTGGAACACGATTTTCGAGGTTAAAAGCTCGTGGCCCTTCAACAAGCCTATCTTTGATACTCATGTCTACTCGTGGCCCTCATCTTGCCTATGTCTCGTCTTGTCTTCAATAACACTTAGTGTGTGTTAGATGTTGCACCGTCCTTCTTGGTCGCATCATGGCACTCGTCTAACCCCTCACGTGGTCGAATGGGCACCACTTGAGGATCGCCGATTTTGTTGTCGCAACGTGAAGGTCACAACCTACTCTCTTTATAGTATGGTTGTGACACCGCGCGCAGGTTTAGAAAGACCATCGACTATCAATCATTCCCATCTGTCATGCAATTTTTAAAAACATTACTATCCACATGGTTAAAAAATATTAACAAGATATTTTTCTCTTGATTGATACATGAATATGTGTTCCACATGCACTTCTTACCCCGTATATAGAAGTGGAAAGAATGGTTTACGAAGTCATAAAAAAATTCAGACTCTTAATATATCACATTTGTTTGTCATCCCACCTAAACTATATTAAACATTGGAACAATTTGTTACTGGCTAGAGGAGGAAACTTAGAATATCAATCTAGATATAACGCACAAAGAAAGCTTAGTACATTTTTTTCTTAGTAAGTAGCAGAGGCATATAATTTTTCTGCAAAAAGCAAAGTAAAATTTAGAAAAAGCAAAGTAAAATTACTAAATATGATCATTTCCATACTTAACTGAGGGAGAGAAAATCAATGGAATAAAATTTTTTAAATAAAAAAGATAAATAATAGGGGGAATTATCTTCTTCTAAAAATTTCCTTCACTTTTTATAGCATTTAATGCAATACTCAAATTCTATAAAAAGCTTTTCTATAAATTTCCTTCCCATTTTATAGCATATTTTCAAAAAAAAAAAAAAAAAAAAAAAAAAAAAAAAAAAAAAAAAAAAAAATGCAATATTCAATGCTATAAAAACACATTTTTCTTGCAGTGGGGCCGCATTTCGTTGGAGGCCCAATACCGTAGACGCACGCCTAACAACTCTGGCGGCTTCGCATGCGTACTCACGGCTCGGCTCGCACATGGACGAGGTCGGCTCGACTCCATCGAACCTCCTTGGCTTAATGGTAGCTCGGCTTGTCGGCTCGGTATACCTACAGAATATCGATTATAAGATTTTTGGCCCTTTCGAAGCTGTTTCTGCCCTAGTTTTTCCATTCTAAAGTCAGTATAGCTCTTAATAGTCAACAATGATTTTGTTGGAAGTTTATCTTAATAACTAACATGAAGTTTAGCTAGAATACGTTAAGAAAGGTTCCTAAATATGTTATGTGGTTCTTATAGGACATAATTAACCGTTGGAATCAACTTGTTGTGAGTGACTTCGACCAAGGCCATTGAGGTAAGTAACTGTATTGTTTTAGTTAGCTTATTATGTGTTGTATGATGGTACGTGCCCTGTGGCCCTTGCATGCACTACATTTTATGTGATTTGACTATGTGATGTATGGATTATGTTGACCGTTGATGTTATGAAAAGTGATGGTTGATATACTAGTATTATATGCCATGAAAGTGATGAATGTTGTCATGTATACACATATCATGATGGAGTTATGTTATGAAATGCTTATGGAAATAGAATGTATTTTCATATTACGTAATATGCCATGTAATGTAAGCTATCGGACCTTATGCATATTTGTATGTCATTTGCATGGGATACTTCCCATTTATGTCACAAAAGAATGAAATTCGATATTTATGTTCGCCATGATATCATGCGGGCCTTTTTTGTTTTGTGGTGTCTGGCAACATGTAATACGTTGTGTCGGACCAAGCTAGACCCAGGGGTACATATACGGGCCCGCCTGGTAGATCCATGTGCGGAGAAGTACCATACATCCAACCATACCCAGAAAATAAAAGTATCCAAGGCCATGTAAAGTTTACAAATGTTAGGTCTCACTCATATGTTACATGTATTAGCATTTTTAACCCCAACAGTGGGGTGACTTACGGAGTATTTCATAAAATACTCAAGTCACGTGCTTCCTACATTTTTCAAGTAAGGTAAGGGGACGTAATTTGGAACGAGAGGATTCTATAGAGTAGTCTCTTTCACCATTAGCAACACCTCAAGCCGCACCAGACCCTACAACTGTTCTAGTAGATGCATTGTAAACTGTGATGCAAAATCTTACTGCCAACCAGTAAGAAAATGCTTCTACATCAACCATAGAGGCTAAGTATCAGCGAGATTTCAAGAGGGGTAACCCTCAAAATTTTAAGGGGGCATATGACGGTCCAACGGTGGCATAGATGTCGTTGAGATTCATTGAGATAGTATTTGGACTGACCAACTGCCCTGAGGCCTATAGGGTGGAGTGTTCTACGTTTATGCTGCATGATGGTGCGGAGTTGTGGTGGCAGACAACTCGCGACCTTTATTAGCCCTGAGGGTAGTGCAGTCTCATGGGCGACGTTCAAGGATGTCTTCACTGAAGAATATTATCTAGAGGATGTCCAGTTGCGAAAACAACAGGAGTTTAGTAAATTGAGTCAGAGGGGACATACTGTTACTACCTACGCTAGGGAATTTTCTAAATTAAAGCGTTTTGCCCCAGAATTGGTGAAAACGGACTACAGGACAGCTCAACGATTTGTACTGGGTTAGATATGAAGATTCGCAACACTGTTGAGGTGATTGTGCCTACCACTTACACTGTCGCCCTGAGAGCAACTAAGGCTATGGAAGGACTTGATAGTTCGCGTGAACCTCCTTCATCACCAGTGGGGCAGAAGCGACACCACAGCCAGACTAACGGAAATGAATTGTCTTTTTCACATACAAAGAATCGATCCGACAAACAGCGCCATGATTTTAAGCGTGGAAAGCAGGGCAGTGAGAACAGATCAGAAAATAGGCTCAAGTGCAAGGAGTGCGGTAAGAATCATTGGGGCCAGTGTTTGGCTCGCTTTGAAGCTTGTTTTCGATGTGGAAAGGAAGGGCATTTGGCTAAGGACTGTCCTAGAGGTCATACTAATGATACCAGAATTCAGCAGAGGCTATTACACATCGCAAATAACCCCACTCAGAACCGTCCTCCAGTGAGAGCTTATTCCTCTACTAGTCAGGATACTGGAAACCCTGATGCAGCGGTGATAGGTACACTAAATGTTCTTGGTCACCTTGATTTGACATTGTTTGACTCGGGATCTACGCATTCTTTTATTTCTACTATTTTTGTTAGTCAAGCAAAGTTTGTGTTAGAACCTTTATTACATGGATTCTCAGTAGGCACCTTGGCAGGGGTGGATATGATTGCTGCTGAGTAAAATATGGCCATGTATTAGTATCAGGAGTTAAAATAAAAGTAGACTTAATAGTACTTGATATATCTATGTATGATGTAATTTTTGGAATGGATTGGTTAGCGAAAAATTATGCTAGTATAGGTTGTTACAAGAAAGAATGGTGTTTACACCACCGTCCAAGACCAGACTGAAATTCAAGAGCACGAGTCTGGGTACTATACCAGATTTTTCTTGCCCTAATCCACTAGAGTACTGTACAATTACTACAAGAAATAATGGATACGATAGCATACGAAAAACGCTATAAAAGACTTTTTATAGCATTTTTCGTACGTCGTGATAACCTATGCTATAAAAAGTCAGACTTTTTATAGTGTAATTTTAGAGCTATAATAGAGTATAAAACTATAACTTATATACATCGTTATAAAAACATTTGATAGCATTCTATTAAAGCTATAATATGTTTAATTTAGCTAAAATATTACGCTTTCTTTTAATTTATCATAACATTTTTTTAACGCTATAATATAGTATTCATAACTTCAATCTTATGCTATAAAATATTATTTTATCATTTTATTATTTAAATATCATTTCAATATTTATATTTTGATAAAAAACTTATTCAAGTATTCATTTTTAGCTAAATCCAACACTGAAATTACTTCATTTCACATTAAATACCGTAATTTCTATTCACAATTGAAACTTCATCATCTTTTTACCTTACATTAGTATTCGATAATTTCATAGAATAAAAAAATTATTCAAACAATACAAAATAAAGTATTCTCCATTGATGTTCGATTGTCTTGGGCCGCTATCATTTTATGCCTTTTTATTGTAGATCTTCCATCACCTTCCATTTCCTATAAATAACCAACCATCTTTAATTTTATATTGCATTTGCTTTAACAAAAGAGAATAAAGAGAGTGTAGCATTTGTACCTCCATATGTGTAGGTCATGAGCGCTCATGTGGTATTCTCATCCTTTATAATTCTTTTGTTGACTACTTTGCTGTGATATTTAACAAGATGATAAACAATCATTGAAGAAAGAAAAAGCTAAATTAAGAGAAGTGGCCTGAGAAGTGGCCGGAGCTAAATATTGAGAATAGTTAATCACATTTTAAAAAACATATAATTACATTTTAAAAAAGATGACAATATATTGGAATTCCTACACGGTTCACTAGATATCTCTATCCAAACTAGAAATCAATTAACTAAAGGAAAATTAAATAAATTTAAGACAAAAGTTCTAATATTATTTGAAAGATAGCAAGAAGTGAGACACCATTACTGTGCTATACCAAGACTTAGCCCCACCCATCTCATTTTTTAAACAATTGCTCAGAATAAAAGTCAACTTATAGAAAAATATGAGAAGCTTGACAATAACATCAAACTCTCAAATCTACAAATCTATCTCAAGTTATACCAAAACTCTCACACCAAGGAAAATTTTGAGTTAATAACAAACAAAAAAAAAAAAAAAAAAAAAAAAAAAAAAAAAAAAAAAAACTTTGCAAGCTTATTATTTATGGTCAGCACTTATGTAAGTCTTTCACTAGTATTACATTGCAAATCCATTCTCCCTACCCCACAAAACTGAAAAAGAATTCTCCACATATTTGTGTTCTTATCAAACTAATATGAGATCATGTGGAAGAAAAAATAATACAAGCAAAAATCAAAAGAATGTATGTCAACGTGATACCTGATGTGGAGTCTTCACATCCCTCGTGTTATTGCTACCTTCCAATATTGAGGAATAATAACACAACAAGATAACCAATGAAAATAAGTTCGACCATGCAACTCAGCACAATATCACAACAACTTCAATGAGAAATAGTGCACTTACACTTACCATTACACTAAATATGTTGCTCTAAGTAAAAGCTGCTTATAGCTAAATTAGATCTTTGGCAACCAACCTCATTTATAATATTAATAAAAATAAATAACATTTCATAAAGTATTTATATAAATCGTGCTGTAATTTATGCTTATAGAAAAACAATATCCCTCCTGTTTTAATTAATAATTTGTTATAAATGAACGCAAAAGAAAAAAGAATAAAGTTTTTTTGAAGTATTTATCAGACATGCTTACATCAAAATTTGTTGTAAAAATGACCGAGGGGATAAACAATTGTACTTACATACCTAAAACTAAAAAGACAGATCGAAGCATTCATGCTTAATATCTAGAAAACTACATTCCCTGCAACCCTTAATGCTAAACAACCTATCAAAACATACTAACAATCAGTGCAACTCAACAACCATTAGATAAAGCTTTACAACAAATAAATTGTAAACAACACTCATTGATATGGTGCAAACATCATTTATACATTGATATTGATCTTATTCTCATAAAGTCTCTAGTCAACAAAGAAACTTTTTTACTGATCTTTTCTTTACCATGGTTAATAGCTAAATAATAATGGAATCAAATAATTTATACATTTATAAGTCTGTATGGTGTGAATAAATAATTGATATCACTAAAAAATGAAGTATGTTTAAATGAAATGGTTTAGTAAGGAGTAATAAAAGCTTTAATTTGGTCCCCTAATTGGAGGAAGTAGTCCATAACTTGAGTTCATCCTCTTATTCTTCTATAATATGACAGCTTCACTTTGAGTAGAAGAGAATGAAAGCGAGAAAGATGACACATTTGACCAATTAAGAGAAAGAAAGTGTTTAAATTTGCTAAAAGCATAACTTTGGAACTTCGATATGTAAAGACGATATATTGATAAATCGAAACAAACAGAAGGAAACGATGCCTACTAAATTGGAAGATCTACTAAAGTATAACTCACAAAAGGTTGAAACAGAGCGTAAACTCTAAAAGTTGATGTCAAAGAAGTGAAACAAATTCTACCAAGAAAACAAATAACAACAAAATTCTATGAGAATTACACCCTTGAATCTAACTAAATCTCTTAAATTGATCAAAAGCATCATTTTCCAAAACTCCAAAATTGAAGGCTGAGATCAATTGAGAAAATAAAGGGGCCTAAAGAGAGAGAGCCAAACATCAAAATACAGAGAAACCTAAACCCTAGAATAAAAAGAAAGAAGTATCAATCCAAATGTTTAAGAAATGAGAAATAGATTTAGTGATTGGCTAATAATTGTTTATTTTTTATACGATAAACTTAGTTGAGCAATATCCAACGAAATCCTAATAGAGATCGTAAAGAATAAAATTTCTAAAAGAAATGAAGTGATGAATGAAGGAAACCTGGAGCAAGATTCGGCCAAATGAGTTTCTAACAAAACTTTAATATCAGCAACAAAAGACTAGTAGCCATGAAAAGGGAAGGAACCTACTGAATTTCTCATGGCTTTCAATAATGGTTTTCTTTTGGTGCTTTCGATACTTTTGCACTTCCTGACCAATACCCACAAATTTATTGTAGAAGGCTATAACAATAAGAAAAGATACTGAATCAACTAGATAAGATGAAACTGAAATGAAAAAGAATGATAGTGATTTGAGATAGATACGATCTAGGGCCTTGGTTAAGAACAAAAAGAAAACAAAGGAGTGGGAGTAGGAGTGTGAGTCCCCTTAGTGGTGTGCAAATCAAAAGTAAAAAGGATTGATGCTGTAATAGCTCTTTTTTAAAAATAATATAACAAAATGCTATAAATTAAGCAATTTGTTGGAGTGCTAGACTCTACGTCTCGGCTTCGGGTTGAAATCGATGGCCGAATGTGAAGGAACCCAACCCAATTCTAAAAACCATAATTTCGCCTTCCCTATTCCGATAATGCGTCGACGGTCCCATAACGTCCTCAACACCGATTTCTGACGGTCAACTTTCTTCGGCGCAACGATCCCCACATCGATACCTTATTTTCACTCAGTTCTTCCTTCGAACAACACTCTAACGTTCTGTGAAACCCCCAAAATAACCAGTGAACCAACCCACACGATTTCCTTTTCAAAGCACTTGGTTTTTCGCTCACTCAGACACACTTGGACACAAAAGGTGAGTTTGGAGAGAATCGTTTCCAAGGGATGTGAAAGGTTGGGCATAGAGATATAAAACGGTCAAAAAAAACATTTTTCATTAAGGTAATAATTATCTGGTCAGAAATCATGCATATTTTCCGGCGAGAATAAATGCTACAACCTAATATCCTTTCATTTTGGAAATAAAAATAAAATCTTAAAAATAAGAAAAAATGGAAAAATCTTAATCAATAGTTACCTTAAATTCAAGACATAAGGATTATATAATAGGCCTTATTTCATTATGACTAACTATTATGTATAGTTTCAAGGTCATTAGAACAGGTGTAGGGGCTAAGCAAAGACTTATAAGTGTAAACCGATCATAATGCTCCTAAGGTTCCTCAAAGAATTTCAACATTTAAAATATTCATGGCTTAAGATTCTAAATAATTTTTATTGATAAAGATATGAAGATATATTCAAGATTTCAAGTAATTTGGATCAAGTTTAGAAACTAAATCGAAAAAGATGATGAGTTAAGGCATAGAGTAATCAACGAGATTGACTACATTTCAAAAAGATACAAGATCTTTCCAGAACTCCAAAGATACAAGATCTTTCCAGAACTCCAAAGAAGATGACATGGTGAAGTTAATGATTTATGCTCATTTAGAGCCTTGAATGTAAATACAAGATCTTTCTACTTCAACTTTTTCTATTATCAAGATATGTCCAATGTATTCGGACTAATTTGGATTTGTAAATAAGATGTATTTATGTTTTGTTTTAAATGCGAAAAATGTTATGGTTCTTTTTACTCCATCTTTTATGATTTTAAAGATAATCGCGACTCAAGCTTAAAAAATAGGGTCAGGGCATTGTTCGTTAGAGAAACAATGGTATTTAAGTTGTAAGACATAATTACAAGAGTAAAACAAATTTTTACCTAGTTATAATTACAAACAACTCGTGAAGGATCGGCTTGCTTGTAATTATTATATCAATGTACACAACTTATCGTGAAAATGCATAAGAGTGCAACTTTAGTTTATAATTTATAGGTCTATAAGGTCCCTTGCTAGCTCATAATAATAGTAAAAGGAGTAATTTAATTGAAAGAAAAGATGAAGTGTTAAAATTGATATATAATACATTAGATATATTAAACATAAAAGGAAAAAATATATTTATTATATTTGATACATTAAATATTAAAATAATTATGTATTTGAAATCCGTTAAATAACTATATATGATTCAAATTAGTTAAGTATATATTAAAATATCTTATGATATTTTAAATATAATTTAAATAATATATTATATCTACAATGTTATTTGGTAAATTTTTTTTTTAATTTTTTTATTTAGGATTTTCTTACCAAATGCTCTCACAAGCCTAAACCTTGTGTTTGAATCATAGAAAGACTTTGTGGGATAGATTCAATCGTTAAAAGAGTTGGATCAAGTAGATTAAAGACGTGCCAAAACTTTCTTTACATTTCTGCAATGTAAGTTTGTATAATCCTTAATTTTATTTAATTCTAAATAAATTCAAAGTCGATTCAAATTATTTCGTTGGGCGAATAAAAGGTATATTCCCAACACCTAAAGGATGAAAATTTATAACTTCCCAGAAAGGAATTTGTAATGCCCCAACCAGAAGAAAAACGAAAAAGTGGAAGAAGAAAATCAAATGGGTTTAGGATGCACTTTTAAAGAATATTTCAAATAAAAAATGTAGTCTACCAAGAGCCTTATAGATAAGCTCTAGAAAGTATCGTGTATCGTGGAACATTTTTTTTTTTTTTAGTCTCGAGGATAAGGAAATCGCACGTAAAGCTAGCTAAATGTTGAAGAAGGAGCTAACCACGATCAAAGATTAGTGGCCGACAACAATAAACAATAAGCCACTTCGATCATTTCATTCTTCTTGTCCTATTTTGAACTCCTCAACCCTAGTTTTTTATCCAATTTTTTTAGTTTCTTTACTTTAACTCAATTTATTACCTCACCATTTGAAGTCTCTAAGTATAAATATTAAGACTCACTGGAATAAATAAGAAATCATGTTAGAACTTTGGCATGAAATACAAATAAGTAAGAAATCATGTTAGAATTTTTGCATGAAATACGTGTAGAAATCGTTTTAGATTGATTTAATAAATAAGAAATCACGTTAAAAACCTTCTTCAAAAGAAGTATTCTAAAAGGGCTTTAGAAGGAACTAATCAAATAAATGTTAGAAGGAAAAAGGAAAAGTAGTAAAGAGAAGAGTTTAATAAAATCAAAATGGAAAATGAATAAAATATTATTAAATTTGAATTAAGGAGGACATAAAGAAGCTGTATTTATAGATCACTTGTAAACATTTTCCTAATTGATGGACGGCTTAACAACTTTCCAACCCTTCCAGAAAAATGTCTTTTTTTAATATGCTATTAAATGTGAAGTCATTTTTAAAAAAGTAAACTAATATGAGGTATATTTTGGCTTTCAATACTATGTTATAATGTTAAAAAAAATGTTATTATAAGTTAAAAATGGCATAATATTTTAGCTATATTAAACATATTTCAACTTTAATAAAACACTATAAAATGTTTTCATAGCAACATATGTTAGGGAATGAGTCACACATTGGCTAATTTAGGGAATGATCATGAGTTTATAAGTAAGTAATACACATTGGCTACTCTTTTTATAAAAGCAAAGACATGGGAGTTTTCACTCAAAATGGATAATATCGTACCATTGTGGGTTCGTGATTCCTAACATGGTATTAGAACCATGCTCTTAAATTAGCAATGTCTAAAAAGTAATAAACTCAAAGGCCATGGGTGAGAGATATGATATACATCGCTGTCTATTTAAGTTACGATATACTCAAAGGCCTAGAAGCAACTCTTCAAGTTATGACATACAAAACGGTCTATTTCTGAGTTTTGCATCTTTTTAAGAAATTTAATAATTTCTTGAAAAGTCTAAAAAGTAAACCAATTAAAGGCGGTCTATTTATGAGTTTTGCATCTTTCTTGAAAATTCAATAATTATTTGGAAGTCTAAAAATCAAACCAATGTGTTTAGATCATTTGGGTATTGTATTTTCTTAGAAAATTCAATTATTTTTTGGAAGTTTGAAAAGCAAACCAATGAGTCCAGATTATCAACAAATACTATGTTTTCAATCTCTATTTTTCTGAGAGACAAATCGAGTGTTATTAACCTACACTCATAAAGACAAGTTGGGTATTATTAACCAATACTCGTAAAGACAAGTTGGGTGTTATTGACCTACCCTCCTAAAGTTGATCCTAAAGTTGATCTGCAAATCTTATACGTCACCTTTTTTAGCCCAAGGTTAGTTTAGGACATTTTTTCTTTATTTTTTTTTTTATTATTTGTTACAAACGTTAGATTTTTTTTTTTTTTATGAATTTTTTTTTAATTTTTTTTAATATTCTACTCTGAATGTTTAAGACCACAACATTGTTTCCTTAATTTTTAAAAAGAATTTTCTCACACAATAGATATGTCATGCATGCAATGACAACCTTGTTTATAATAGAAAATCGAGTTTTTATATTTGGTTTCAACGGCTAATATTACAACTAGCCGCTCTTTTTCAACACCAAAAACGTCATTATTCCAAGAATCTTTCCATATTTTTAATTCCTTATGCAGAAGGAATTTGGAGATGGTCAAGAAGGGAAAAATCACCAAAAAGGGATAACAATTTTTTAAAAAATTATAGATCTTTTGAGAAATAATAATAAAATATTCAGAAAATAAAAATACCCCTAGAAGAATGGATAATTATAGAAATGCCACTCTACAATGACAGCCTGAGCAAAATCCTTCGAAACTCAAATCTCAGTCGTTGGAGCATTACATCATTACATCAAAATCATCACATCCAACGACTAGTATTCAAAACAAAGGTCGGTAAGGCTCTGATCGGTGCTGATATTTTTTATGAATTATCCAAAAAGTTTAATCTTCAAATCACGACGATTCTGGAGCTCTCAATTTCAGTATAAGCTCCTCCTATAAAGTCTAAATTAAGAGCAACAATATGGAACAAGAATCGAGCAAGGTCGAGCTCCCGACCGAAGGCAATAAGCGTTGAGATTATGGGTCTCCTACGCTTGGATTTCTTCCAAATTCGAGAGCAATCCTCCACCATTTCTCTTCAAACTTATTCTTATAGTTTCTAAACAAGATTACCCACAAGTTCTATGAAGGACTGGAGTGCTCGAAGTGCCCAGAAACCATTCCCTCAATTCAATCCGCCATTGAAGAACTTCAATGAAAACTCAAAAATCCAATCTGAGGATACACGATGATTCGTCGAGCAAGAACGATCACAATCAGTTTCTGAACCTCCAAGGAGTGTTCCCATAGAAGACCACGAAGAGAAATAACCTCAGGAGCGTGCTCAATTGAAGGAAATCGATTTCAAGCTTAAATTAGTGATAAATATCGAATTCCTATCTACGGTCCATTTTCCTTCAAATTGAGAATTCCTTAAGCTTCAAAGGATCAAGTTGAGTAATTTTGATGAAAGAATTGAGAGATGAAACGTCGTAGAACAAGCTACCCAAGAGATCGGTTTTCTTGCGTTTTGGCTAACTTGCTGACCGAGAACGATTCTCCAAATTTTGGCTAACTTTAGCTTAAGGAAAGGATATGGATGATGTTCCATGAAGAAATCGGGCCTTGAAAACACCTAGAATCGGCTATCCAATAAAGAATCCCCTATTTTAGCTTCGGCGAGAAAACTGATTTTTTATAAATTTTGGAGATGAATACCTTAGGCTATGATCCATGACAAGGTATGAAATCAATCTCAAGCTCAAGCTCTTCCTTGTAACACCAAGGGGAGAAACGACAAAATCGAAGCTGGAAGGTGATTTTTAGACAGCGGCGCAAAAGACGCGTGTGTCTTCTTCCAGTCTGGAGGACGAAGACGATGACGTGGCCGATTCAGTTGAACCGACCAAGTCAGCCTAAAATTCAACCTTCTCTCAATTTTTCTCAATTATAACTTTTAAGTTATGGAGTCTGCTGCTTATTATAACTTGGTCAACGGCTATATTCGGTAAATCTATATTTGGTAAAGCTATATCCGGTAAAGTTATATATGGTAAATAGCTATATATAGTAGATGGTTAAATCTGGTAAAGCTATATATAGTAAACTGAACTATATATATATCCGGTCCGGTAGAGCTTTGAAAAGGTACTTTTTGTATTCTCTGTATTCTCTCTTGTTGTACATACTTGAAGTCATCAATATAAATCCTTAGTTAGAGTTCTCCTTGCATTTTCTCTATCCTGTTCTTTGGTGTTCATCTAGATCGAGTGTGTGCGTTGTTGTGCGATCCTAACAACTGGTATCAGAGCTAGGTTGAAGTCACCACGATCTGTGAAGATGGAAAGTTCAAAGATTGGAATTGAGAAGTTTGATGGATCCGATTTCGATTTCTGGAAAATGCAGATTGAAGATTATCTGTATCAGAAAGGTCTTCACGAACCCTTGTTGGGTGTGATGCCAGATACCATGACCACGGAGCAGTGAAAGCTCAAGGATCGACAAGCCTTAGGGCTAATCCGGTTGACGCTATCCAGAAACGTGGCATTCAATATCATTAAGGAGAAGACAACGTCAGATCTGTTGAAGGCGCTGTCGAATATGTATAAAAAACCGTCGGCTATGAACAAGGTGTATTTTATGCGGAGATTGTTCAATCTACAGATGTCTCAAGGTGGATCTGTTGTTGATCATATAAATAAATTATATATGATCGTAAGTCAACTGAGTTCGGTGAAAATTAATTTCGAGGATGAAATTAAAGCATTGATTTTGATGTTATCTTTACCCGAGTCGTGGGATATTGTTGTTGCCGCAATCAGCAGTTCTCGAGGATCTGATAAACTGAAGTTTGATGAAATTCGAGATGTAGTTCTCAGCGAAAGCACTCGCAAACGAGAAATTGGAAATTCATTTGGTAGTGCTCTCAGTGTTGACCAACAGGGAAGAAGTAAACCGAAGGGCCCAAACAAAGGGCAATCAAAATCAAAGAACCGAGAAAAATCTCCAAATAGACCAAATGTAACGTGTTGGAATTGTGGAGAAAAAGGTCACTTTCGAATAGGTTGTACAAGACCAAAGAGGAAGCAGAATCACAAATACGGTCTATTTCTGAGTTTTGCATCTTTCTAAAAAATTTAATAATTTTTTGAGAAGTCTGAAAAGCAAACTAATACGGTATATTTCTGAGTTTTGCATCTTTCTAAAAAATTTAATAATTTTTTGAGAAGTCTAAAAAGCAAACCAATGAGTCTACGGTCTAATGACGACCTTGTTTATAATAGAACTTCGAGTTTTTATAGTTGGTTTCAACAACTAATATTACAACTAGCCGCTCTTTTTCAACACCAAAAAGGTCATTGTTCCAAGAATCTTTCCATATTTTTAATTCCTTATGTAGAAGGAATTTGGAGATGGTCAAGAAGGGAAAAATCACCAAAAAGGGATAACAATTTTTTAAAAAATTATAGATCTTTTGAGAAATAATAATAAAATATTCAGAAAATAAAAATACCCCTAGAAGAATGGATAATTATAGAAATGCCATTCTACCGTCACTGCTTGAGCAAAATCCTTCGAAACTCAAATCTCAGCCGTTGGAGCATTACATCATCACATCAAAATCATCACATCCAACGACTAGTATTCAAAACAAAGGTCGGTAAGGCTCTGATCGGTGCTGATATTTTTTATGAATTATCCAAAAAGTTTAATCTTCAAATCACGACGATTCTGGAGCTCTCAATTTCAGTATAAGATCCTCCTATAAAGTCTAAATTAGGAGCAACAATATGGAACAAGAATCGAGCAAGGTCGAGCTCCCGACCGAAGGCAATAAGCGTTGAGATTATGGGTCTCCTACTCTTGGATTTCTTCCAAATTCGAGAGCAATCCTCCACCATTTCTCTTCAAACTTATTCTTATAGTTTCTAAACAAGATTACCCACAAGTTCTATGAAGGAATGGAGTGCTCGAAGTGCCCAAAAACCATTCCCTCAATTCAATCCGCCATTGAAGAACTTCAATGAAAACTCAAAAATCCAATCTGAGGATACACGATGATTCGTCGAGCAAGAACGATCACAATCAGTTTCTGAACCTCCAAGGAGTGTTCCCATAGAAGACCACGAAGAGAAATAACCTCGGGAGCGTGCTCAATTGAAGGAAATCGATTTCAAGCTTAAATTAGTGATAAATATCGAATTCCTATCTACGGTCCATTTTCCTTCAAATTGAGAATTCCTTAAGCTTCAAAGGATCAAGTTGAGTAATTTTGATGAAAGAATTGAGAGATGAAACGTCGTAGAACAAGCTACCCAAGAGATCGGTTTTCTTGCGTTTTGGCTAACTTGCTGACCGAGAACGATTCTCCAAATTTTGGCTAACTTTAGCTTAAGGACAGGATATGGATGAGGTTCCATGAAGAAATCGAGCCTTGGAAACACCTTGAATCGGCTATCCAATAAAGAATCCCTTATTTTAGCTCCGGCGAGAAAACTGATTTTTGATGAATTTTGGAGGTGAATACCTTAGGCTATGATCCATGACAAGGTATGAATTCAATCTCAAGCTCTTCCTTGTAACACCAAGGGGAAAAACGACAAAATCGGAGCTGTGGAAGGTGATTTTCAGACAGTGGCGCAAAGGACGAGTGTGTCTTCTTCCAGTCCAGAGGACGAAGATGATGACATGGCCGATTCAGTTGAACCGGCCAAGTCAGCCTAAAATTTTGGTGTTACTCGCATCTTTTTTTTTATTATTATATTTATAATAAATTTTGAGATTTGAATTTAACCGTTAATATTATATTATTATATTAATAATAAATTTTGAATTTGTCATTTGACCGTTATTGACATTGGTTTTTATTATTTTTATATTATATTATTATATTTTAAAAAATAATTAAAAAAAACTTGTAAAATTTTCTTTTTATTTATAATTCTTCAATCTCCCATTGTTGTGAGTACTCAAATTGAAAATTTACTCTTAAGAATCGTGTGTTTGCTCTTGAACTCGTAAAAAGAGCAATGTAGTTGTTGGGCTCTGATCCGTGGAAAGGGTCAATAAAGATTTTTTTTGTTCAAATTCTCAAGAAAGACGCTTTGGAAGTGGAGTTGATCGACTATAAAACTACGATATTATATTTTCTAACTCTTTCCTATTTAATTTCAAAATTAATATTGTGATTTACTGTATGCAGTAAGTTTCTCATAGTTGATTATTTATTGTTTTGACTTAACTATTTTGTTCTTTTAATTATCATCCTCTACTTATTTCTAAAAAGTTTCGTAATTAAAAAAATAAATCACGCTAGAATACTTTTATTGTTAAAACTCTATTCACCTCTCTAGAGTTGCCATATCGATCCAACAATTGGTATCACGGTGGGTTGCTCTTATAGATTTTTTATATAAACTTTATTGTTAGAACTTATGGCAAACCTAAAGATTAATACTGGTTTTAGTGAAGGACAATCAACCTCTAGGCCTCGGACCTTATTTTGATGAAACAAATTATATATATTAGAAAGCTAGAATGAAAATTTATTTGCAATCGGTTGATTATCAAGTGTGGTTAAATGTTAATAAAAGTTCTTACATTTCAATAAAAATTGTTAATAATATTGAGGTGTCTAAAATAGGGAAGGAATTTGACGAGCATGTTATGAAAAAATGTTATTTTAATACCAGTGCTATGAATTTAATAGTGTATGTATGTTGTACATTAAATTTGGAAACTCTTTGAACAAATCATACATTTCCCATCACCCTCGTGGGCTGGATTCCGATAAAGTGAAACACCCAAAATACCCTCCAAAGTATACTTCTAAATCAGTCCATGTTTTCTGAAGTATTTACAGCAAAAACCACAAACTTCGATTCCCTTTTTGAATCACATCGCTGACTGAAGCAAACACATAATTTTCCTCTATCTTTCTTGCATGTATGATCAACATGAATGAAGGATTCCTAGTCTTTGGGCTCTCCGTGGCTGCACGGGCCACAATCACCGGTCCATTGGACTTATGGTTCTAGTTTGAAAACTAAAAATTAAACTATTTTACGTTCATGTTCGCATAATCATTAACCTTGCATATTTTGTTTCCGATCTCATCCCATAGGCTTCTGAAATTCTTTCAATAGGACTTTATCAAATCAACGGTGCCCACATATTGATCAATTAGCCATATGAAGAAGGGATTGAAATAATAGAATAAGATATCTGAGCTCCTTCTCCGAGGTTGATTCCATTCTTATACCTAAATTTTGGAAATCATAAATGTATCTTGAATTAATTATATTATATTTTATTTACAACTTAAATAAAAATAATTAATAATTAATGGCTAATTTTACCTTAAAATTTGCTACGGAGAATTACTAAAAAGAAATACATGAATATCAACTAAAACAGAATATAGTTCTGCATATATTAATAAATGCTTCCCAAATTTTATAAATAAAAAAACTTATCGTTACATCATAAGTGTTTCGAGAAAAGTAATAATAGTTATAAAATAGCTTATTGTTTTCATAGGCCCAAAAAATCTCAACCAATTTTAGTGCAATCAGTGGGCTTAAACGACACCGTCATATTGTCAATATCATACCCAACTAAAAAATTCGCCATCATACTGTTCCCAATGAGTGCATCGTTGTCGTCAACGCCCATCGCGGTGAAGCAAAAGGACCCATCCGGCATCTTATTGAAAGTCTGAACCGTACTCAATCGCAGATCCACGTCGCCAACGAAGTGTAGAGTCATCACCAAATCCCCCAAATTATCTTTGTAGCAAAGAGTATCGTCAATGGGCTTCGACGGGATATGCCGCCGAACTTCAGCAGCCAATCGTCCGTACAATTCTTTGGGGAGGAGAGTCTGCGGCGTGCCGGTATCGAGAATCGTGTTCCCCTTGGCCAGAGGTCCCGACATACTGTACGGAACAAGGGTTTTTCCGACAGAGATTCCCGTGAGGGTGAGAGAGTAATATGTCTGGTGGGATACTCGAACGAGTTGGGCTGTGATGACTCCGGGTCCTTGAACTTCAGAACCCGACCCGATCGAGAGGCTACTTGAGATTCTCGGGTCAGTGTTGTATGGCATCAGACAAAGGGAGAACTTTCTGCCGCCGACCGATGGACCTATCTGTGAATATGAATTTACATTAACTATAAGGTTTTAAACTTTATAATTATTTGAATAAGAATATAATAAAATGTTTGTTTAATATTTAATGCGAATAATGTTTTTAAAAATAATAATAATAATAGAAAGTGATAATATATATACCTGAGAAACAAAGGAAATCGCTCCTCTTCCAAATCCGATCAATCCCATTTCATTCGCATTAAACGTTCCACTATTATAATGTCCACAACCAAACACCACCTCCGGAAACGGCGTCGTCACTCCAGACCTCGAAGTTACAGCCATTTTTTCAGTCGCCAATTCTCCCTGCGTAGATCCGCTTTCATACCCATAGTCGTATTTACACGTATCGGTGCCGAAGCACGCCGCACCGGACCCCCTCAAATGGCACTGCGGCGACTTGCAAGAAAGGGTTCGAAAGGTTGACGATTTCGAAGGGTCGTAAATCGGGTTCGTTTGCTGGTAACATTTCACACATGGACGACACTGAGCCCAAAATAAATCGCTGCCAGTGTCGAGGATTGCATGCACCTCCGTCGACGGCGTTCCGACGGCGATTTTCACTATAAATTCGCTGGTTTCCGGCCAAATTTGTGATTTGGCTACCATCGGTGAAACGTTGCCGGGTGAAACACGGCGGCGGATGAGTTCCAGCTTAAGACCACTGCCTTTGTCCGCAGTGGACTCGGCGATGGAAAGCAGTGCAAGAAGGAGAAATATGGTAGGCGCCATGGGAGATGATGAAATAATTGCATGGATTTTAGATTTCTTTGTTTTATTTATACGAATTGAGAGAGATAATGACGTGGAAATTGAAATTATTACTTAAACTTAGAAAGGATGACCGTGTTTTTGGTAACCCTCACTGTTTTTTTTAATAAAAAATAGAATGTTATTTAAGTATTTATTTAGTTATTTCTATTGTATTAAATTTTCATATTTTCAACCATTTATTAAATTTAGTTTTGATCTAAATAAGATAAACAAAAATACTTAATTACAAGTATATTTTTTATTCTATTTTAATAATTATCTTCCAATAAAATTAAATAAAACTAGGTGAACTTTTAAAATTAACTTATGCATGGTAATTTAAAAAAAAAAAATAGTATTTGACTACAAATAAATGTAAGGTTATTAAAAATAAAATCTTTTATTTCATTTAATTAATTAAATAAATTTAAGGTATTGCTGGATAGTTAACTAACAATTTATAATCACGTTATTTTATTAAATTCCAAATTAAAATTTTGATCTAAATAATGTAAAGAAAAAAAATATAATCAGAATATTTAAAATTCTAGTGCTGGAATAAATAAATAAAATAAAACTATATAAACTTTTAAATTTAACTTATATATGGTAATTAATTAATTAATGTTTGTTATTATTAATTATAACTTTAATTCTATAAAGAAAAATATTTTAATAAACCGTCCAAAAATAAATAAATAAAAGAACCAAATATGAGTATGTTGATAGTCTACTCTTGGAAAAAGTTATTTTTAATTTTTAAACAAAAACTCATATCAAACAATGTTTTAGAACATAAGAGTAAATTTAAAATTGTTAAAATCATTTGAAGTTCAAAATTATTTTAAAACATATTTTAATCACTCAAATAACCAATTATTATTTAACTTTACATTTCATAAAAATCGATTTTGAATATTTATAAGAATATCAAATTTGAATATTTATAATTATGTTGTTGTTACGACCCGATTTTCAAGGCTTAGAAAAACCAAATCGTGATTAAGAAGATGAAATAAAAAACAAATAAAATAGAAGATAAAAATCCGATAAGATTTAAAACAAGAAAAGGAAGTCAATGACACCAAAATTAAACATAAAATTAAAGTCAAAAGTTACAAAGGGGTAATATAAATATAAAAGAAAATATAAAAGATTTCAAATATGAAAACAGATTGACGCTCTGGAACGACACCCCTGTGTGACAGTGCAGTTTTCGAACACCTTCCCGTCTCGATTGGTACCTGAAAAAAAAGGGGAACGGAGTGAGTATAAAAATACTCGGTAAGCAACTTACTTGTAGGCTCTTTTTCCATCCTTATATTAGTAGGTATCCATGGTCTTGTCTCTGGGTTCTAGTGAGTGTGAATCAACTACACTCTCTTTTCTGTATCTTAGGAGGTCTCTGGGTTCTAGTGAGTGTGAATCAACTACACTCTCTTTTCTGTATCTGAGGAGGTTTGCCCATCTTATGCAGTGGAATGATCAGTGTCCTAAGGTGGGGCGCGACCTCACAAGTAAATCTGAGGGGATTGTATGGCTGGATCTGAATATGTAACTTTGCGTGAACATCATCCATGGAGATTAGTTGACAACCCTCCCACGGGACCATGAATCCACTAAAATTGGGGGTTGCGATACCCGGTCTGCTGGTCAGCTATTAAGGCATCCTACGTGGTTCTACGTTCCCTCACTCAAGAACGGATTTTTATGGCCTAGGAGTCATGTTCAGAAGACCCCTGAGCTATTACCACTAGGTCAAGGCACCTGTCACACTTCCTTGTTCGGATCTGTCTAGCTTAACAATCTTAGTACCGGAGTTCTGTCTCGATGATACGGTATCGGAGCAGAGAGAGAAGTGTTGGTTTTGGTGACACTATCCACACTGCTCAACTAGTCTTTCTTGGGTGGACTCTTGATGGCTTAGGATCTCACAAAGCTTCCTTTGGATGAACTTGTTGGTTCTCTCATGACAACATGAGATTACCATGAAGGAGCATATGGAAGAGGAATCCAAAAAGAAGAAGAGTATTGTAACGACCCGAAATTTTCTACTTAATTTAAGGTCGCTACTGTATACATACCATAAACATTGAATGCGGAAGACTTCATTTAAATTCCATAAAACATAACCTTTATCTTAAAACACAGCCATGGACTTACGTGTTTCGAAAACATCTTTAAAACGACACAACAAAAGACTCGAAATATAATAAATAAACGTTTAAGTTTAAAACATCCTATTCTATCCTAAGTCTAAGAAAATAAATGCCACTATCCTATGCATGTGCCATGATCTCGAGTTGCGATGCCGTCGTCAGCCGTACAGGAATGCCTTGCCTTAACCTGAAAAATGTAGTAGCACATGGCTTGAGTATTTAAAGAAATACTCAGTAAGTGACCCCACTATTGGGGTTAAATGCAACAATCACATGCAATAATATGATGGGATCTATCTTTCGTTTCGTTTCATTTCATTTCGTTTCGTTTCGTTTCGTATTCCCTACGGTGTAATCCTAACAGGTAATCGTGGACGTGTACCATATACTCTACACGCAGCCCATACATGCGAGTATGGGCTCACCAGCTAGTTTGCACACCGCTGGGCCACTGTCCCTAGCCGGTGGGCATGCTCTGGGGGCCCACCGGGACCCGTTAAAACTAAAACCGTCACGGCAGCGCTATGCAGGGCATAACGATCGTTGTCCTGCCATTTGGATGTACGCGTCCGTACCCTTGTGATGGGATAGGGGTATCCCCCCAAATGCATGATCACACAATATGCATGAGGTCCCACTAGTCCTACAGTCATCATTTAATGAACATAAACCCGTGTCACATTTTCATGCTTACGTGTCATTCTCATTCTCATTTCGTTACATATCATACATATTCCTAGCGGGGTTATGTATCATGCAATTTACCGTATTTCATGTCATACAATTCATTCAGTTGCATTTCAATACTCATACAACAAGCCAAAATCGTACAAGGGCCACACATCGTCACATGCATTCATATCACATCAACTAAGAAGCATAAATAACATAACATATAGGAAGCATATCGATCCACAGACAATCCACACATATCAATATATATGACACGTGTCGAACCACAGGCACGTGTCAACATCAAATATAACCATGCCGATAGTAAGGTCACTTACCTGGCTAGCTTAAGTCGTTGTCACAAATATATCCTTAATGAAAGTTGGATTCCGTCCTTTGAAATCCGGGTCAACCTATATGAACCCATGACATTAGTTTCGGGTTTGAATTCTACAACATTATTTCTCTAATTTACATTGGTTCATTGTTAGAAGTCTAAATATTATATATCTATAATTATGTTTTTATTAAAAATCTCCTTTTTCATGGTTACTGTGGTATAAAAAGTAGATACAACTAAGTTATTCTGAGCTTTACTGTTATCTATATTTACCCTCTGTATTTACTATTCCTTCCATAATTCCCTAATCTCTCTTTTTTTTTTTTATCGGTTGCCTTTTAATTCTGTTCTAACCCTAATCTCTCTTTTTTTTTTTTATCGGTTGCCTTTTAATTCTGTTCTAATGTATTCCAAATTTGTTATCTGTATTTACCATCTGTATTTACCTCTCCCTCCATATTTAGTTTCTGTTTTTAATTCATAATCTCTTTTTTTTTTTTTTTTTTATCGGTTGCCTTTTACTTCTTGTTCTCATGTATTCCACGTTGCCTTTTACTTCTTGTTCTCATGTATTCCACGCTTAATTCTGTTCTCATGTATTCCAAATTTACAGTGGATCTCTGTTTCCAAATCTTTTTCCTTATCTCAGTATTTCCTATTTCCTTATCTCAATTTCCTATTCAGAAGTTTTCTTGGCATTCTATCTTTAATCTATTCATTGATGACGGAGTCTGGACAATTTGCCAAAAACATCTTAATAATGAATATGTTTTAGTGTTGAGAGAAAAAATAGATGAATATGTTTTAGTGTTGAGAGAAAAAATATTGATGAGGACTTAAGAGGATGATATATCTTGTGGAAGGTGATCCCATTTCATCCATCGTCCTCTGTTCCCATCTCTGTCACTTTTCTTCTATTCTTCCACTTCATTCACTTTTCTTCTATTCTTCCACTTCATTGCTCTGATATCTTCCACTTTACCTACTCTAATATCATGAAAAATAAAAGTGGAATTGAAGTTTCTATCATGCAGTTTAAACAGTATACAAGCTATCAAATAACTTCTAAAAATAACAGAAAATGTACTACTAACCAAATTCTAATAAAATGAGATAAAATATACCAAATATATTACTAACCAAATTTGGTAAATAAAATAAAATATACTAAGAATCCATTCCTAAAGATAAGGGAGAAAATCAATTATACTATATAAAATATATTCCACGAGTAACTTTAAATCTTAAATCAAATTAACAATTTGACCTCGGAGTTAGGAGGGTGACTGTACTTTGTATAGCCACACCAGTCTCAAACTTCCTACAAATGGACAGGGGCATTAAGTTGATGGTTGACCCAAGTTTTTTTTTTTTTTTTTTTCCTTCATTTAGAGGCACTTTATTTTTCAGAATTGCACACACTCCTCATTTGGTTGCACTACCTTGAATTCTTCCAACTTTCTTCGGTGAGTATATCCTCATAAATTTTACCTAATTTGTCATTTGCTTCAAGGTCTCCGCTCTTCTCCACTAGTGATATGTTTATATGAATTTCTCCTTAGAATATCCATGAATTTATCAAAATGGGATTTTCCTCTTTCTTTATTTTATTCTTTGTCGGGAATGAGGTGTCGCCATGTACGCTTTCTCTTCAATTACTTTCAAGTATCCTTGCAATGGAACTAGAGTATTAAGGAAGATTTTCTTTCTCTTTCTCTTTTTTCTCTTCTTTCAAACAAGAGAAACAACAAAGTGGTTAACTAAATAAACATGTAAGTTACTAATAACAACCCTATAAACTAAAATCACATTGTCAACATGTTCTAACCCCATAAAACTCTCTCGCTTCCTCTATAAGGTTTAGCTCACCATGCACACTAATTTACATAGAGTCTTAATCCTCTAAAATTAATAGAATAAGAAAAGAGAGTAAGAGATTAAAGAGTTATCAATCTTCAAAACAAGTTCCTCTCCTTTAGGCTCTCTCTTCCCTCTCATTGTCTTAAAACTATTCTTCTTACTCCTTTTTTCTTTATGTTGTCTTCATCTGCTTAATTGGGGGTGTTCTTTCTCTTCTCTAATTTTTAGCAGCAACAACCACCTATGCTTTAACCCTTTATGATTATGTATTTTCTTCTCCCTTTGGTTGATCTTTCTTTTTGAGAACCTTTCCTTTTGCTTCTTTCTTCTCATTTAGAGTTGAAAAGAGATTGGTCATCCACATAAGCCGCCTCCTATTAGTTTGTCAATAATCCGTGTGGCATACTGATTCGGATTAAAATTTGCTTCAAAAATTGCTAAAACAAATGGTTCAGAAAATGTCATTCTAATCATATTTCTCCAAGATTTGATGTAGCATTATGATTCAGAACAAAGTTCACTAAGTTCTAGAGTGAATAAGCCCATTGTGCCACGATTTTGCGAATAGCCTATATGAGTTCTAGAGTGAACTAGCTTTAATTCTATCTTGCTTGCTAGCTTACATTGCTTAGGAAGTTAATTATAAGTATCCAAGTATCGGAGAGGTGTGACCTTGACATTGTTCAATTACGGTATCACGAATCTTGAACATCATCTATGAAAGTTGACTAGTAACTATTGCATAAGACCATAGAGTTACATTGAATTTTGGGAGGGATCTCATATGCTCGTGAGCTACCTTATTGTACTTGCCTGGACATCAAAGTTGAGATGGCCGAAATGGTATAAGGCGCCAGATTAACGTTCTAATCGGAAAGGGTGTCAATCCCACTCTCAACAATTAATTTGAATTATTGTGTTGTTAAATAAGAAAATTCTCATATATAATGACTAAATATATTCAAGTTCATAAGGTAATTCTTTGGCATGTAGCAAACAAAATGAGAGTTCATGCATTTTTACAATATTGCGAATAGCCTGACTCTCCGCATATAGTCATCACTTAACAACAAGATTCTCGAAAAAAAAAAAATTAGTTTTAACAGGAAAAACTATTCACTTT
Organism: Cucurbita argyrosperma subsp. sororia; assembly: GCA_018691285.1. Taxonomy (NCBI): domain Eukaryota; kingdom Viridiplantae; phylum Streptophyta; class Magnoliopsida; order Cucurbitales; family Cucurbitaceae; genus Cucurbita; species Cucurbita argyrosperma. The sequence continues at coordinate 5,180,934 of CM031893.1, forward strand.
TCCCGATGGTGGTAGCGATGGCTACTGCCATAGCATTGCACATTGGCAACGACAACGAGGTACGGTGTTTGTGGCGGCGAATGGGTGGTTGGGATGACAAGGAGGAGGAAGGAAGAAAAAGAAAAGGTAGAGAAAAGGGGAACGGTGAGGGCTTCCAAACGCGGTGAATAGGTGCTTGTTCTTACATGTGAATTCTAGTGTATCACACCTCTTTGTCACATGGGGTTGTGTTTCCATACTATTCTTACTTGAGGCTGCAATTTCCATCACCTTTCTATCTATAATATCTTCAGCATTAGCATTATCAAAACTTAAATGCTCAAAATTCTTTAGGTTCAAATTCTAGGGGTAGATGGCATGTCTTCCTAACAATTAGTTTGTAAGGGGACATCCCTATAGAGATTTTGAAGATTGTCGTGTACGCCCATAATGTCTCATCATGCTTCACAAACCAATCCCTTGTATTAGGTTGTACAACGTTTTTGAAGATAATTTTTATTTCTTGTTGGAGACCTCTGATTATCCATTGGTCTTGGGATGATAATGTGTTATCACCCCATGTTTTACATTATACTTCTCCAAAAGGCTATTCATCAATGTATTTACGAAATATGATCTTTCATCACTAATTAATTCCCTTGGTACACAAAACCAAGTTAATAAGTTCCTTTTTAGAAACTTGAGTACGGTTCTCCCATCATTGAATGGGCAAGGTATCGCTTATACCCACTTGAAAACAGAACTACAGCTACTAGGATATACAAATTATATAAGACGGAGGAAATGACCCCATAAAGTCAATGTCAGATACATAAAAAAGCTCTCATTCTAAAATAAAATTTAAGAGAAGCTCATTTTTCTTACTCATATTTCTTGTTCTTGACATTGATCACAACATCTACAAAATTCCATAGCATCTCTAAAAAGACATTGATCACTACATCTACAAAATTCCTTAACATCTCTAAAATTTATTGGCGAATAAAAACAAGATTAAAATACATTAGCAATTGTCTTTTGTCCTTTAAAATGTCCTACGTATGGGGACGCAAGGTACTGCTCACGAAATATTAGTATTTCACTATCTAGAACGCATATTCTCGTTACCATTCCATAATGCTTAAAAAGAAAATGAGCATAAAAAATGTAACTCTAGGATTAATGAATCTTTTTTTTTTTTTCCTAATAATTTTGCTCTTCTGATGTGAAGGGCTAAAAAATTGGCTATGATTTCATACAATGGACCCCTTGCTTCCCTGTTACCGCCTACAATTAATATCTGCTAATCAAGTAATGCATCATCTATTTCATCATTTCCAGGCAAGATAGGTGATCTACTACATGATTTTTAGCTCCCTTAGTATCCAAAATTTGTATCTCAAATTCTTGTAGTATTAGAATTCATCTGATTAATCTTGGCTTAACATTAGGTTTCATCCTTAGGTGTTTGATTGTTGGGTGAACAATGTTCTCTTTCACATTTTGCTCCAAATAAATAAGTTCTGAAATTTTTAACCGCAAATACTACAACTAACCTCTATTTTTCATTTATTGTATAATTCACTTGAACTCATTCAAAGTTTTGCTGGAATTCAAATAAGGACGAGGGCTTGAGCAAATAATCCCAATAAATAACAAAGTTTATAGGAATTTAAGGCCTTTCAGAAGTGATAAGAAAGGAAACAGACTGAATAAAGGACCACAAAGGGGTTATTTTCCTAATTTTTATGAAACTTTTAGATTTTTAATTCTTTATTAGGAAAGAATTTTAAGGTGCTGATGGAGGGAATGACCACAAAGGGGTAAAGAATTTTTAGAAAAAGTTCAGATTTTTTGGAAAATAATAATAAAATAATAAAAAGTGCAAAATTACAAACATGCCCTTGAAGATACTCTTAATTACAAAAATGTCACTAAAGAAAATATGCAAGCATATTTAGTTACCAAATCGTTCCTATCTTCTCATCCAACCGTTGGATTTAGCTGAAATTTGAATATGTTCAAGAAGAATTGACGTTGTTTAGATCCAATGGCTCAAAACCAAAACAAATGTGGGCAACACCCTCATTGGAATGGATATTTTCGATGAGTATTCCATAAAAGTTTAAAATAAAAAGAGAAAAAACCAGCACCGTTCTGGAACAATCAATGGTTGTGCAAGCTTCATAGTAAGAAACTCTAGACAATGTTTTAAGACAAGAATCCAGTAACGAGGATTCCTTAAACTCGAGTTTGAACCTTTTAGGTTATGGAATTTTTCTACCTTGAATTTCTTCTAAATTTGGGGGCTATGGTTAATCATTTTCTCTCCTACCAACTCATGCACTACTCCCAACAAGTTTCTTGAAGGAACCGAAGCTTGATAAGATCTAGAACGACGTAACCAACAAAAATATTTATGGGTTATTCGGACTAAGCACATATTTTTTGGCAAATTTTAGAAGGTTATAACTCGAGCTACAATCGTATGAAATCAATCCCTAGCTCTTTCGTGTAACACCATCTATAAGTTTCATGAAAAAATTGAGTGGAGAAATGCTTTAAATAAAGCTGGAGAGGTACGTTTTCAAGCGGCGGTGCAAAGGCCCACGTGCATCTTCCTCTTAAGAAAAAGATGATGACATGGTCGGTTCTGAACCGACCCTGTCAACCTAAAATCTAATCTTCCCTCAATTTTTCTCAACTTTAACCTTCTTATAGACCGGTTCTCATGAATATCTTTATTATTCTTGAAACTAGAGACAAAGATAAATCTAATAAAGAAAATTTGGAGTAATTTTGATACCGGAAGCTTGAAAACTAAGGACAGAAACGTAAACATTGAGGTAAGTAGCCATCTTAGACTTTTCTTAAAAAATATTTGTAGGGATTGTTTATATTTTAGTATGACCTTAACCTGAGTATGAATTAAGGGAATGTGATAAAAAAAATATCAAGTGTCGTGAGTTAAGGCCATAAACCGAGTGATTTGATTGAGATTAAGTAATGTTAAAATAACCCACTAAATGAACTCCACTACCCATAAAATTTTAATGATAAGAATATTATGTAATGTTAATATTATATATGAAAAATATTTCTTATTAGACAAGCTTAAGTAGCTAAACCAAGTAACGATATAACATGACCATAATGCCTCTACGGTAACTTACTTTCGGTTCATGATCCAAATGACCTCCAAATGTTATGAAACTTTATGAAATGGCTCTATCATTTTTAAGGATTACTTTATGTTTGAGAGTCATTGGATCATGTTGGGAGCTTGAACCAAGTTTAGGATGCAAAAATGACAAAAATGCCCATATGACAATAACCTTAGGTTCGAGACCTAAATAACCTCCAAATACTATGAGACTTTAAAATAGAACTTATTTCATGATGATTGATGATCTTTTACAAATCGAATATTATTGCATCACTTTAAAGACTAAACCAAGAATTAGGGAGTAAAATGACCAAAATACCCCTAGAATTCTTTAAGATGTTTCAAGGTAACGTCCTCCGAATGACTTACTACTTTTGGTAAAACCTATTTCTAAAGATATAAAGATATACTCAAAATTTAAAGTTTGGAACCTAAACTAAGTTGGAATCTAAGTAAATCCTAACTGACAATAACTGAGACGACCTTTACCCCGTGTCCAAGACTCTTATATAATTTTATAAAGAACATATTATGATATCATGCCATCTTGAATGACTCATGCATGTTACCTTGATGGTTTCATAATTAATGGGAGCTTAAGAACTTATGTTATGATATATGCCTCAAGAGATTAAGAACCCTAGAAATTTATAAAATGTATTAAGATCAAGAACCAACGAAAATACCAACACAAGCCCTGCATTTACTAAGATAGAAGAATGCTAGGTACCACTCAAGTATAACGAACCAAAGTTCTCAAACTCAGAAACGCAAGAAACTCCTAAACCTCCCACGGTAAAGCATGTTCATGAATTAGACTACAATGCTTGGAATGTAAGGAGCCTTAGATGTTGGTTTTCAGACGACGCTGCTTAGAACTTAAGAAGCATTGAGCATACGTATTTAGACTATCCTGCTTGGAACTTATGAAGCCTTGGGCATAGATTTTCATACTGTATCATAGTGAACACATGAAGCCCTGAATAAGTGTTTAGACTACGTTGCTTGGAACGTATGAAACCTTGGACGTAGGTATTTAGACTATGTCGCTTGGGACGTATGAAGTCTTGGGTATAGGTTTTTAGACCATATTGCAAAAAAAATAAATAAATAAAGCCCTGCATGCGACTTCACACTACGTCGTTTGGTGAAGCCTTGGACGTAGGTTAAGACTGTGTCACTTTGAATGTATTAAACATCGGACATAGGTTGTCAGGTTCATAACTTGTACCGTAAATCTTAAAGAGTGTCTTGGAGAAGTAGAACAATAGCATAGAAAGTAACGAAGAAAAAGACAATGATCAAGAACTAGAACACGGATCACGATCCAAGTTCTGAAGATAAGAACCCATAAAATTAAGACTAAGGCCCTTATATCAGAATCAAGATTGAGATTTCAAAATCCAAGGACCAAGGTCCTTAGATCATGAGAAAAGCTCACAAATCAAGAACATAATCAAAGGGCTAAGAACTTGATAACAAAAACCAGAATAAGAAAAGAAAAACTGTGGTACCCTAGCATAACAAGGACACGATTAATAGCCTACAATTATGCTACTTGCTGAGCTTTTATACTCACTCAATGATTTTTCTGGTAAATAAAGAGTTAGTCGAGGTTGAGAGCAGACTCTGGAGCAAGCGCCACACAGAACTACACCATTTAAAACTACTTAAATATTTTAAAATTATTTTATTTACTAAGCCCAAGGTATTCTCACTTTAACTTGAATTTGTAAATAAAATGTCTTTTCTTTTTTAATTTAAGTGGGAAAAATTTTACCCTCCATTTATGTGTCTTTTTATGTTTTTAGGTCACGGCTCAAGAAAAATTGGGTCGCGACACCGATGTTTCTCTCAGAGATGCATAACGTATTCCATGTATCCATGCTTTTCAAATACATGAATCACATGATACAAATTATAGATTACAAACCTATCAGTATATGAGAACCTAAGTTATTATAGCGTAACATATTTTGTGGAGCGAAAGTTTGTTTTAGGGGTACAATGTAACAACTAAAAATCAGAAGAAAAATAATAAAAAAAAGTTGTTCTACATGGATTAGATTTAGAACTTGGGGAGTTGGACTCTAATATAAAAAGGGAGATCCCTTGGCTTATTGAATCACAACAATTACTTGGTTTCATCACACTTTGGCGATTTGGAGCAAGTTGGAGAATTCATATTCTGACGTCTCCAACTTGACCTCTTAGCTAATTTAGCTTGAGTCTGATACATTCCGACACTTTCCTACCATTTTCGACTCTTTAGAAGCTATTTTTGACACTTGTTTAAGGTTAGTATGGCTATTATTTAGCCAAACTAAATTATTTGGAGCTAAGTTTAAATAATTTTATGCAAATTAGGTGAGTTGATTTTTCTTAATAGAATTCTAAATTATGATTGTGATATTTCTTAGGTGAAATTAGATTTTAAGTAGTAGTTTTAAGCTAGCATTAAAGGAGCACAGTGATTCCGGCTTAGGCCAACCAAGTAAGTAGTTCTACTGTTGGATGTCTACAAGCATGGTTAGATGATTTGAATGTTGTATGAATGACGTGTACCCTGTGTCCCCTTCATGTATCATATTTTATGATTGTATGATGTGATGATTTATGTTATGATATAAGTTATGCTATAATATTATGATTATGCTATGTTATGAAATTACGTTGTGATATCAATGTTGCATGATGCACGAACCTCCATATGTCACACCAAGTATGATGTTAGCATGTTCACTTTATGGCTACAAGATATTGATAAACCATGTATGTTAACCATAAAAGATATGTTTAGTATAAATAAACATGTCTAATAGAATGCTAGGTCTTAAATCTGTAACAACTAGGAATAGTTGATTCCAAAAAAAAAAAAAGAGCAAACTTTTTCGTGAAATAAAGTAAAATAAATTTAAAACATAATATACATTTTATATATATATATCAAAAAAGTGTTCATACTTCAATAGTTAAAACACAACATAATAGTTAAAATATAAAATAAGGAACAAATGCAAAATATTTAAAACAAAAGAATGTGTAGGACGATGGTGAGACTTGTTTATGGCACCTACTCTAGAGTTCACTCCCGAACTCGACCAGCTCCTTGTTTACTTGAAAAACATGAAAAACATGGAATGAGTACAAAGATTCGGTAGGTAGCCTACTTATAGGCTCTTAAAAGTGTTCTTGGTATGCTAGGGGAACACACTCTTTCTTTTCTTGTTTTGGTTCTTGTTGTAAGTACTTAGGCCCTTTAGTTATGTTCTTGACTTGTGAGTTCTTATCCGGATCTATCCCGAGGAACCTGGTCCTTGGATTTTGAGGTCTCAACCTTAGTTCTAATCTAAGTCTCTTAGTACTATGGTTCTAGGTTCTTGTCTTCAAAATTTAGATCTTGATTCATGTTCTAGTCCTTGTTCGTTGTCTTGTTCTTAGTTACTTGTTTTGTTCTTGTTTCGTTCTCCAAGACACTCCCTCTAGGATTTACAATACTAGTCATGAACCTGACAACCTGTGTCCAAGGCTTCATACGTTCCAAGCAACACAGTCTGAACCTACGTCTAAAACTTCATGTGTTCCAAGCGACGTAGTCTGAACCCGGATCTAGGGCTTGCGCTGTGATACGGTCTGAAAACCTACATCCAAAGCTTCTTACGTTTTAAGCTATGTAGTCTGATTCTGTATCCAAGGCTTGTCTTGTGATACAGCCTAAATACCTATGTCCTAGGCTTCATGAGTTCCAAGCGACATAGTCTAAATACTTACGCTCAAAGCTTCATACGTTCCAAGCAGCATAGTCTGAAACCCTGCACCTAGGGCTTGTCCTGTAGTACAGCCTGAATACCTATACCTAAGGCTTCAAGTGTTCCAAGCGGCATAGTCTAAATACATATGCTCAAGGCTTAATATGTTCCAAGCAGCGTAGTCTGAGTCATGAACATGCTGTAGCGTGGGAGGTCTTAGAAGTTTCTTGACTTTCTGTGTCTAAGGACATTGGTCCCCTATCCTTGAGTGGCACCTAGAATTCTTCTTACCTTGGTAGTTGTACAGCTTGTGTGATACTTTCTTTGGGTTCTCAATTATAAACGTTTTATGTATCTCTTATTGTTCTTGAGGGATAATTGAAACATGCATTCTTTAGCTTATGAACCCATCATAGTAACATGCATGAGTTATCTTAGAAAGTCATAGAGTCATAATAAATTCTTTAGGAGTTTTTAGAAGAGTCTTTAATCTTGGATGAGAGTTACTTGAGGTGTTTCTTTTATGTGTTCTAAGGTCCTAAATTGGTTTAGATTTTAAACTTGTTCTAATCAACTTGAAATCTTGAACATACTTTCATGTTTTAAGGAATAGGCCTTATAAGAAGCAGCAAGTCGTTTGGACCATGCATAAACCTTAAAATATCATCAGAAGTCTTGGGGGTATTTTGGTCATTTTATCCCTAATTCTTGGTTTAGCTACTTAAGGTGCTCCAATTATTTCCAAACTTTACAACATCATCAAATATCATAAAATAAAATCACATACAAAGTATCATAGCATTTAGAGGTCATCTAGATCATAAATCGAAGGTAGACTACCTTAGGGACATTATGGTCATTTTACACCGTTAATTGGTTTAGCTACTTAACCTTATCCAATGACCACCAAATTTCATATATAATCTTAATATACCATAATATATTCAACATTAAAATTTCATAGGCACACGATGTAACGTTTCATATTTTCCATTTTTGCCTTATTTGGTTGATTGTTATTTTTATTTCTATATATGACAAGATATTATGCATTTATTATCGCTGGAAAATGTCCAATTTTCAACAAACAAGTTATTACCTAAAAATAAAATAAATAATTAAATGTAATCTCACCGGAAGGATTCGTGCTGGACTTTTATTAACTAATAGAAACATTCCTATTTCTCTGAGTTTCCTTATCCTAAAACCCCAGAATGCAATTGTCTTCGGATTATTTTTATATTCCTATGCCCAACCTTTTACCTCCCTTGAAAACGATTTTCTCTCCAAACTTTCTTCCGGAGCCTTGGGGTTGCTCTTCGGAGGAAGAATCGGGTAAGGAGGGCAAGGTTTTTGGAATAGGGTCGAGTCGCAGATGCACACCCAGCAGCTCCAACAGCTTCGCACGCGTACACAGTGCGGGTCGGCTCGCACGTGTACGAAATTGACTCGGTTCCGTCAATTCCCGCAACTCGACTTAGCGGCTTAGTTGGCCGGCTCGGCAACTAAGCTTAGCGGCAAGGTATCACTATAATATATTGATTCCAAGGTTTTTGGCCCTTCCGAAGCCGTTTCTGCCCTCAGCTTTACCATCCGAGGTCAGTATGGTCCCTAAATGTTAAAGACAACTTAGGTTGGGGGTTTATTTTGATAAATAGCATGAGGTTTAGCTAGGGTATGTTATGAAAGGTTTTAAGTTTTTATGTGGTTATCATAGAACATATTTAACCGCTAGGATTAGCTTGTTGTGAGTGACTTCAACCAAGACCATCGAGGTAAGTGACCTTACTGTTCGAGTTAGCTTACTACATGTTGTATGATGATGCGTGCCATGTGGCCCCTGCATGCACCATATTTATGTGATATGACTATGTGATGTATAGATTGTTTTTACTGTCGATTGTTTATGTTATGTGATGTATGAATTATGTTGATTGTTGACTGTTCATGTTATGTGAAGTTATCAATGATATGTTAGTACTATATGCCATGAAGATGTTGATCAATGCCATGTATGCACGTAGTATTCCCGAGTCATGTCATGAAATGCTTACGGAACTAGAATGTATGTTCATGTTATGTAATATGTCATGTAATGTGGGTTATGTGATGTTCCATGTAATATAAGAAATGCATATGCGATATTGGAGAGGTTTATTTAATGCCATGTTAGGTATGTTAAGGGACCTCATGCATATATGTATGTCATGTGCATCGGGATTCTTCCCCTTTATGATACGAAAGAATGAATTACGATATTTATGTTTGCCATGATATCATGCGGGCCCTTTTCTGTTCTGTGGTGTCCGACGACGTGTAATACGTTGTGCCCGACCAAGCCAGGCCTAGGGGGTATGGATACAAGCCCGCCTGGTGGGTCTATGTACGCGTACATGAGCCGGTGTGAAGGATTACCACACATCCAACCCTACCCGAAATAGAAAAGCGCCCAAGATCGTGAAATAGGTCCTGCTCATATGTTGCATGTGTTTGCATTCCTAATCCCAACAGTCGGGTGACTTATTGAGTATTTCATAAAATACTCAAGCCACATGCTACCTACATTTTTCAGGTAAAGGCAACGCGCCAATGTACGGTTGACGGCGGAGCTGAGGACACCATGCAAGTTGGAGATGGGATATTTTTAGGAGTTTACTTTTATTCGACTCTTTTAAGTTATAACGTTGAGTATTGCTTTATTTATATTCATTTTTAAATTCAGTTATTGAAGGTTTACTTTTCGAGATGGGTTGTTTTGGATTTATGAATGTTTATGAAAGACTTTGTTTTGTTTCAAAGGTTATTTATGATGAACTTCCGCGTAATGAATTATGTATGCATGGGTGACGTCACTAATTAGGTTTAGAAAATTAGGGGCGTTACGGACGAGTTCATTTATTTAGTTATCTTAATATTACTTAAATCCTGAGATATTTGATCGGTTCAAGATCTTGACTCTCGATTCTTGGTGTCTTTCTTTCATATCTCTTTAATTAATAGTTGGATTAAGGTTCATACAAAATTCCAGGTGATTTCTACACGTATTTTTTAAGAAAATTTAAAGATGGCTTACCTTGTTTTTGAGCTTCCGGTATCCGAATTACCTCAAATTTTCTTCTACAGATTCCTTATTGTATCTAGTTTATGAAACCCTAAATTTTTTCATTAGAACCGGTCAAGTTAAAGTTAAGAAAAACTAAGGGATGATTTTATTTTGGTTTGACATGGTCGGTTTAGTTGAACCAACCACGTCATCATCTTCTTCCTCTGAATAGGAAGACGCATGCGTCCTTTGCACCGCTATCTATCTCTTTGCTTCTCTAGCTCCATTCACAACGTTTCTCCCCTCGATTTCTTCATGAAACTTAAAGATGGTATTACAAGGAAGAGATAAGGATTTATTTCATACCTTCTCGTGGGTGGTAGCCTAAGATGTTTGCCTCCAAAGTTCGTCGAAAATTGGATTTCTCACTAAGATAAAAACAAAGGGTTTCTATTAGGCAGCCTATTCTAGGGGTTTCCCGGGCCCGATTTCTTTATGAAATCTCTTCGTTATTCTTCCTTCCAACTAAAGGAATGGATTATGAGGAATTTATTTGTGTGTGGGACCTTAATTTTCAGAAGTTGTTCTTGGTCTACAACTCACCCAAAATCGTGAAATTTCCTTTTCTTGGGCAGCTCGTTCTACAATATTTTACCTCTTGATTCCTTCATCAAAGTTACTCAACTTGATCCTTTGAAGCTAAAAGAATTCTTAATTTGAAGATAAATGGATAGTAAGAGGGAATTCGTTAATTACCCCCAAATTCTACCCGAAACTAATATCCTTCAATTACGCACGTTGTTGGGGTTATTTCTTTTTGTAATCTTTTATGGAAATACTCTTGGAGATACTTCTCGGAGATTCTTTAGCCTCCACACACCCAGACATCCTAGAGTACTTGCAAAGAAGATAAAAGAGAAAGGAAAACCGAGAGAGAGAGGGAGAGAGAGATCTGAAAAGAGAAAGGAAAACGTTAGTCCTCACACAATGAGGAGGATCCCCGACGACTGCACAGCAACCTAAGGTACGTTTTGTGCCCTTTCCATGCGTTTCGTCGTCGGGATTTTGGGTTTCCTAAGCGTTTATAGATTTGTAATTATAGGTAGAGGAAGAAAAAGGACAAAAATTGGCATCGGAAACCACGAACAAGGGAGAGACAAAGGATTCGACGGAACCGAGTCGGACCAATCAGTAACCCGAGGCCCAACACTAACCCGGGGCCCAATTCCTCGTGGTGACCCACGCGTGTAGCACCTCGACCCGCACCCACGACCTGCGTCCTACGCCTGCAGCACCGAGACCCAAATTGCAGCAGTCCAATAACCCAAATCGCCTCACGGTCCAATCCGCGACCTCAGCCCAACCTCCAACCCATGACCTCAGCCCCAGCCTTCAACCAGTGACTTCAACCCAGCCTACAGCTCCTGACCTGCAACCCGCGCCTCGACCCCAGAAGCAACGTTGTGTCCCTCCCCCTGAGCAACATGTGTCAACACGCTGCTAAATCTGGCTTGATCGGCTTAGACGGTTCGACTTGCACGTGTAAGTCGTGTATAGGGAAGTGCTACACATTCAAGTTAGTCTAGACTGAGACCACCCTTAGTATGAGATAGAGATAGGTCCTGAGAGCATCATTTGCATTTGTATGCATTTTTGCATGGTCCCTATAGTGGGTCACTTACTAAGTATTATTCCAAATACTCAAGTCGTTTGTCTCATCATTTTTTAGGTAAAGGCAAGGCGTATACGCCTGACGGTGACATCGCAAGTAGAGACCATGACACGTGCATAGGATAGATGCATATTTAAATTCCTAAATTTAGGTTATAATAAGTTGTATTGCATTTTATCTTAATTTATACACGTGCATATGTATAGAAGAAGTTATTTTTAATTCTTCAAATTTTATGCTATAAATGATGTCTTCTTAAGAGTTATTCCGCATATGAGCTTAGCATGAGACGTTAGTAACAACTCTAGTAAGTAAAAATTTATGGTCGTTACACTAATGATGATATTTTAACCGATGACACTTTCAATTTTATAAATTTAAATCTTAAACTTGAATGATTGTATCAATTTACACCCTCTGCCACAAACATCGTGAAAAAAAGTTTATCATACATATTTGAAGTCACATGCTCCTCTAAACTAATTGTTTATCATTTTTTTTTTTGAAAGAAATATCAAAAAAATCACTAGGTGACCACCAACTTGATTTTATTTAAAAGTAGAACCCACACAAAAATAAAGTTTGTATCACTTCTCACCTTAAATAAGCTTTGTTTCTACCAAAAGTCGAGTAAAGCCCTAATTTGAAATTGAACAACTCTCCATAATAAAATAAAAAAAAGCAACATAATCATAAAAAATAAAAAGCTAAAAAACACCTCGATGAATCGATTATAATTGTTTTTTAAACAACAAAAAAACACCAAATCAGTTTTGGACATGCATAAAAACTTCTCTAGTAAGAATTTTTATTGGATGAAAGTCTCATATCGGTTAATTTAGATAATGATGATGAATTTATAATCAAATAATACTATATCCATTGGTACGAGGTGTTTTGGGAATCCCAAAACAAAGTCAGGAGAACTATTAGAGTCGTACCCTAAACTAAAGAATGATGTAGACAATGAAAGACGAGAGGAGAGGTGAGTTTTGTTTGGTAAAAGGTAAATGAAAATGGTGAAATGATGGTTGAATTCATGAAGGGAAAGGGAATTTGGTGTGGTTGGATATAAGAGTTAAGGGTTAGGTAAGATGTGAATCACAAGTTGATATGTATACTTTATAAAATCTATGATCATGATTCATGGAGTCCCCATTTTTATTCTTTTACTTTTTTTATTTCCCTTTGTTTATTTATTCATTTTTAATTTTCTTTTTAAAACAAGTTTATTTATGCATCTTCAAAATAAAAAATGAAGTATTTTTTATTTTTCTAAATTTTTATTTTTAATTTTAAAATACAACAAAAATAGTAATTGAAAAATAAAATAAAATAATAATTTATTTCCCGACAAAACATGGTGGAGCTCCATTACCTTAAAGAAAAATTAAAATATATTTTAGTATTTTCGGGTCACCTTTTCAAAGTTATAGTCAAGCCTAACTCTCACATATTTACACTTCTAACCCTCTTTTTTTCTAAAATTGCCAAAAGGGTCCTTTTGAGATTTGCTTTTACACAGCTTAGGGTATTCAATTCCTTCTAATGATTTGGTCACGGAATTCAAATAACTAATATATATTATTCATATTTCAAATATTAATAATAATGTTTTCTTTTTGTTCTTTCCAAATATTATTAATTAGTGCCGCTAATCTCTGTTGGTGGGTTATTTGGTGAAAGCCTCCAAGTTGGACTCTCTTTTCTTAACTTTCCCATTTTGGTGTTGACAATAAGCAACTTAACAAATGTATCAAGAATTGTACAAACGTGTTGAACCAACTCGAATCGCAAGGAAAAGTGTAACGACCAATACCCAAGATTTAGAATCGAGATTCGACAGCTAATAGTCACGTTACTTACCGCTTGTTTCTAAGAGGGAAGACTATCCTGTATATCGACAAGAGTTCTTTCACTCACATGCATCTTCAAAATATTCCTAACAAAGTCGCTCAATATAAAACATGTTTTACTTTGGAGTTTCTATGGATGAGCTACGAAACAGAAGATACTCATTGTTGGTATAGGTAGTGACTTTCAATTCTTTTAAGCCTTTGTTAACCATCTTATTTTCAAGATCGCTCTCATTCTATAATATCTCAAGCCCACCGCTAGCAGATATTATCCTTTTTGGTCTTTCCCTTTCGAGCTTCCTTTTTAAAATGCATATGTTAGGGATAGGTTTCCACACCCTTATAAAGAATGCTTCGTTCCCTTTCCAACCAATATAGGATCTCAGGCATTCAGACGTGGTCTCAGCTCATTCATAAACCCATCCTTTACTTGGGTGCCACAATGTGTCTGCTAGGCTAGGGAGAGGTCTCCACATCCTTCTTATAAAGAATGTTTCATTCCCCACTCCAATCGATAGATGATCTATTTAAGAGTTTAATACAAATGTTTATGAATTTAAACAAGAACAAACAGAGAGAAAGAACGGATATAGATGCAAAATATCAAATAAATTTGATATTAAAGTTCAACCACCATAGATAGATAATTACCATAAAAATTTCTCATAAAAGTCCTTCACATAAAAAAGGGAGAGAGAAATTAGAAACATAGAGAGAGAGAGAGGGTGTTTCAACCTTGATATGAAAGATTGCCACTTTATAATAAGCAATGAAGCTGATGAATTTCCTCCATAAAAGAGAGACAATCAAATCCATCTCAAGAGAAGAAAATTCGCCTACTTCATCACTTGTACTTGCAGCAATCCCTTATTTGAAAACCCTAAACTAAATATCTCACTGTGCTCGGTAGCAAATCGTTCCCTCTCGAGCTTCTACAAACACGATTCAATTCGATCGTCACAATGTAGTTGTCTCGTCCAATTACACAACCATACTGAACTATCAATCACATTGTGTCAATCTCCAAATAATCTCTCCTCGAACGCCCAACGGTCGGAGAATGTTTTGCTACCAAGCACGAGTTAAGATACACGATCATAGTTGCATCAGAAGAGATAAACCCTAATAGATATTATAAGTTAAAGAGAGGCTAATAATGAGTAGCAAACTCATGTTCTTGATCAGACCCAGTGAGGCATTCTTTGTCATCTTCAAACCCATCGAGAGGGCAGGTAGGGTTATGGCCTTTTCCGAAGGATCTAATATGATCTTTAAGAGATCTTTTATGTTTGAAATCTGAGCCACAGCTGCAATACCAAAGCTTCCCACAATTCTTTTCATGGGTTCTCCAATCTCCTTTAACAGCCAGAGTTTTGCCACATTTTCTACACATAAATGGCTTAGATCCATGCTTCCTTTTGTAATGGGTTTGAAGAGTTCTAAAGTCCTTCAATGGCTTGGCTCTTGGATGATTAATGTTGTTCTTGCACCCATGAGCACAGCAATAACATGGTAGCCTTAGCATTGCTGCTGGCTGTGATCCTCTAAGAGATTCTGGGCCTTTTCTGTACTCCGAGCCATGTCCCCACATGTGCATCTAAAACACACAATACCATAATTCAATGTTAAAAAAGTATATATATAAATACACATTTTGAGTTTCAACATTGCAAATCTTAATTATTGCTTCTTCTTTTGTTTTATCTTTTCCGGTTAGGGAATTTCCCTCCACGTTTTTAAAACACGTCTACTAGAGAGAGGTCTCCACACCCTTATAAAGAATGTTTTGTTCTCCTCACAACCGACGTGGGATCTCACAATCCACCTCGCGTTCTCTAATCGATGTGGGACCTCAATCCACCTCCCTTTGGGGCCAGCGTCCTTGCTGACACACCACCTCGTGTCCACTCCCCTTCAAGCTTAACCTCCTCGCTGGTACATCGCCTGTCTTGCTCTGATACTATTTGTAACAGCTCAAGTCCACCGTTAGTAGATATTGTCCTCTTTGAACTTTTCCTTTCGGCTTCTCCTCAAGATTTTTAAACTAGTCTACTACTAGGAAGAGACTTCCACACTGTTATAAAGAGTTTTTCATTCTCCGTGGGATCTCACCGTTCTACTTTTAAGTTATCATTTCTAAAAGAGCTTAGAAAGGATTATAAACAAAGAAATAAAAGATAATTAGACAACTTTAATCATAATTACCTGCATGTTATTGTATCTATTAAAAGATTTGTTGCAGATGGAGCAAACAAATTGCATCGGACCGACAAGGATCTGAGCCGGCGTTGGTATCCAAAACCTTCCTTGAGTATTAAAATTAGAGAAGCTTTTCTTCATTTCTTCTTTCTTTACAAAACCATTCATATTCCCATCACCAAAATTAGGGACATCACCAACATTTGGAAGCCCAATGTGCAAACCCACTTCTACTTTCACCAAATCTTCATCTTCCTCTTTAATTCCCAAGCTTTTTCTTTCCTGATCTCGAATTCGACCCCGTTCTTCATCTTTCTCCGTGAACAAAGGCAGGCACCTTTGGGCGGTCGTCGGAGATATCAAATCTCGATCGGAGGACGAGGAAGAGGACGAAGAAAGGGAAGAAGAGAGAGAAATGGAGGGTTTAAGCCATTCTATGAAAGTTATGTGGTTTTCTTGTGCCATGTGATTCCTCAAACCCATATCTTCAAAGGGTTAACATAAAAATCTCATCTTGAAATGTTGAACAAAAAAAGAGAAGAGAAAAACATAAGCTTTATAAAGGATTGATAATCAAATGATGAACAAAAGGTGGTTTTGGTTTGTCTTTTTTTCCCCTATCATCTTTTTTCTCAATCTTTTTGTGGCTTTTGGGTATGATAGTAAATGGTGGGGTTAGGAAAACGACGACATGTAGGGAAAGAATTGAGAATCCAAGAGATGAAGTCTTGAGGACGACTGTTGATAAAGTAAACTACACGTCGTTTACCTTTTCTTTTCTTTTCTTTTTTTTTCTTTTAATTTTTGTAATAAAGTATGTAAATTTGGTTTTCTTTTTTCAAAAATCAATCTAGTGAAATTTGACCCAAATCTCTAAATATTTTTCTTTTAAATGCTACCAATTACACCAAACTTGGAGAAGCAAGAAGTGGGAGAAGCATTATAATTCTAAGTCAATACCTAGAAAAGGCAAAGGTATATATATTTATAAGAACTATTTTATGAATTTGAATGAATTCGAATTGCGAAACCTAAGTAAAGAAGGGATACATAAATGTACTAAGATTATACCTAAATAAAAGTGTAAGGATCCAAAAAAAATAAGGCTGCTGGAAAAAGGGGGCGAGAATTTTGACGACTCGTTGGAATTCTTGCACACTCACCGCATACGTTTCCCCCAGTGCCAAGAACACGCCAACGACCTTTAGCCGCACCTCACAAAATCCACTTGCAAAGAAAATAATATGATACAGAGAGAAAACGAGGGAGAAGAAGAAAAGACTGTTGGTTTACCTCATGACGAGAATGACGTTGACAACCACTCCATCGAGACTCATGACGTTGTATAGTGTAGATAACACCATGGAAAAGAGGACTAACAAGATATGGAACATCTTGATGCACATGAGTGATTAGTACTAAACTGTCTGAAATGATTGCTAGTGCAACTCTCTATGCGTAGGTTCGAACCTTAGTAGGTAAAGATAAAGAGGGAGATGGAGGGGTATCGAAAAGAACATTAAAAAGAACATACATTAGTTAGAGTTCTTAAAACAATAAAATGAGTTGAAATAATATAGAACAAATGGTTTTACGTAAATTTATGGAGAATGTGGCTGGAAGAGTTTTGGTTAAATTTTCCTTTTTTTTATCCTGATTTGGTTACCATTATTTAGATTTTAACTATAAATTAAATATCAAGACCATTTTAAGTGAGGTAAGAAATCAGGTCATGATCTGTAGCCAATTTTAGAAAAAATAAAGTAAGAATTATTAGAATGGACCAAAATACTGTAAACATTAGGAACATAATTAAAAAAAAAAGAAAAAAAAAAAGAAAAAAAAAGAAGTAAAGTATGAACAAAATAAAGATTGATTATATGATGTTGTGATGAAGTATATGATGATGTGAGATGTTGACATGATATGATGACATGACGGATGGTGATTCATGATAACATGATAATGTAAGATGCATGATGATGAAATGACTTAATATGATGATATTATATATTAAGATAATGTGCATATATTAAATATCATGATGCATTATGAGGATGAGTTTTCTAAGACACAACTCTAATTAATGTGAATGATGATAAACATATGAAGCTCAATGCATGTATCTGATGATGTATAAGGTTTTGTCATAAGATTGATTTAAAGATGAAAATCATGGGGAACTCATGCATATTGTGTGTTCATATACATCGAGTTACTTCCCCATTTATGGTGATGAGTACAGACGCATACACTATGATAATGATAATCATCATCATGCCTCACATGATATTCAAGAGTTTACTGATCTCCAGACGTCCTGCTATGGACAGCTAGCCAGACTATGATGGATCCAGGGGGTGCGAACCGCTTGGGGACTCATGCTCGCATGCGGGGGTCTTGTGTATGAAGTATTACACATCCAATTTTGTTTGGTCGGGAGACCACCTCTATCATGGTTTTAACGATAGGTCTCTAGTCATGAGTTGCATGTATTTGCATTCCCTGACACCAATAGTAGGGTCATTTATGGAATATTTCATAAAATACTCAAGCCATGTGTTATTTTTACTTTTTCAGGTAAAGGCAAAGCCCTTGTACGGTTGACGATGACATCACAAGTAAAGACCGTCATATGCATAGAATAGTTGTATTTAAATTCTTAGACCATAGGTTAGTAGGAGACATTTTTCAATTTTAATATTTACTTTGTTTTATTTTATATTTTCGTTAGGTTGCTTTAAAGACTTTTTGAAATATGTAAGTCCATGACAATGTTTTAAGATGATGTTTGAAAGGCTTATTTTTGCATAAAAGATGATGTTATGAAGATGGTAGCAACTTTAGGTTAGTAGAAATCTAGGGTAATTAAAGTTGATATCAGAGCTCTAGGTCATTCTGTAGACTAGCCTACAAGATAGGCTTGACATGTTCCATAGTCTCACTGTTGATTCTCTGTCACCATCAGGTATGTCATGCGTAAGATAAGAAAAGGAAATGTCATTGATTGCTTATGTTGTTACTACTTGGTCCTTATCAAATATAACACATAATTAAATTTTGACACCATTGACTATATTATAGTTGACTGCATTATTGTTGACTTTAGTTCTATGTTAATCATATGATTTATCTGGCATAAAATATGAATATTAATTTGATATATTGATGGTGTTTAGATTTAGCAAGGTTGAGTGAGGAGATATAGTTTTAGTAAACTACTAAATGATAGTGTAGGCATGAAAATGATTTTGTTAAGAAAGGTTAGATGTTTCATTTAGACATATCAAACTTTGTTAAATTATGTAATATTATGATCATAGAGATGGAAAGGGATGTACCAAAGTATACTAACGAGTAGGTAGTTTCAAATGAATATGACCAAGAAAGCTTGATAGATGAAAATATCTATAGTCCGAGGTATAAAAAGTATTAGTATGAAAGAGAGAGACAAAAAAAAAAAAAAAAAAGAAGAAGAAGAAGAAGAAAAAGCTAACACCACAAAAGTTGAACACATTGTTTACTTAAACAAATTTGTGAATGACACAAGTGTTAAAATATCATTAGCCAATATAGTTCGTCCCAAGAAGTACAAATTAGTAGTATTCTATAGAGTGTCTTGTAATCTCTTCTCGATTAGTCTTAATAAAGAGTGCAGGTGTTTCCCACAGAGAGTTTTGTTCAACAATATGATATCAGAGCAAGGTTAGCATAGGTTGTCTGATCTCTTGGAATGATATCAGAACAAGGTTAGCATAGGTTGTCTGATCTCTTGGAATTCTTATGCTCTTGGTTGTAGCTCTGTATGATCTTCCATATCAAAAACAATTTCTTGATATTACTAGTGAGTGAGTTTGTTTGTGTCATGAGTAGTTCGTGACTCTGCAAATTTTGTGTCGAAAAGACTTGTTTGGTATTAGTGAGGTATTGCCAACACGATGGGTGACTTCCAACTCGTAGGAGGAATCGAGAAACTCAACAACAACTACAACATGTGGTCAACATGCATAATGTCCTCTTTACAAGAACAGGACCTATGGGAGGTCGTTGGAGGAAGTGAAACTACACTGCCGGAGGAGGATTCTAACGGCGTCTTGCGCAAATAGAGAGTCAAAGTAGGCAAAGCAATGTTTGCCTTGAAGACCAGAATCGAAGAAGAGATGTTAGAGCATATTTGGGATGACAAAACACCGAAAGAAGCATGAGACACGTTCGTGATGTTGTTCTCGAAGAAGAACGATACAAGGCTACAACCTTTTGGAGAACGAGTTGTTGTCAGTTTCACAACGTAACATGACGATTGCTCAGTACTTCCATAAAGTCAAGTCGATTTGCAAGGAGATTACTGAACTAGACCCGAAGTCCGCCATTGGAGAACTCGAATGAAGAGGATCATTATCCACGGATTGCGACCAGAATATAGAAGCTTCATTGTTGTTGTACAAGGATGACCCACTCAACCATCACTTGTAGAGTTTGAAAAATTGTTATTAAGTCAAGAAGCCATGACTAAACAAATGGGAGACATCACATTGAAGGGTGAAAAGAAGCACTCTACACAAGTGAAAGTCGGAGCAATAATAAACCGTCTACCAAACGTGGATACAAAAATAGTGACAAAAGAAAAAGCCATCAAGAAACTACACAACCTGAGAGACCTCAGAAAAATGACAACAAGAGTTCTCAAGGAAAGAGATTTGAAGATAATTGTTACATTTGCGGGAAGAAGGGCCACATGTCTAGAGATTGTTGGTAAAAAAAAAAAAAAAAATCTGCCGAGAGTAATGTGGCATCTTCCAACATAGAGATTGAGGAGGAATGGGATGCAAAGGCGATATGTGACATAGAAGAAGATGAGCTAGTGCTCATGGCAATGATGAGAGAACATATTGATTACGAGGATGACTGGATCATTGATTCAGGATGCTCAAACCACATGATTGACGATTAGAGTGGTGCAATGTAAGCAGAGTGGCCCTCAGAGAAGAAAGTATTACTAGGCTTGGACAACACTGGAGAACTTCTTCCATAGAAGATGGGGGAGCAAAATGAAGAAATTATTCCACAGAAGACGAGGGAGCAAATTGAAGAAATTCATCTACAGAAGACGGGGGAACAAATTGAAGAAATTCATCCACAGAAGATGGGGGAGCAAACTACGCACATTCAGTCAAATGTTGATGTGTCTAAATATCCAAGTGACATTGATGTTGGTGAGCAAGGAGTGACTCAACCAAGCAAACCTAGTGAAAACGAAATTACATTTCAACAACTTAGACAATCAGAAATAATTCAAAAGTCAAATCTAGAGTGCTAATGCAACTATTGTAGAAGATAGAGTTTATAAACCAGAGATATATGAAAAAGTATCACAAAACTTGGCTTGGCAGAAAGTGATGTAGGAAGAAATTATAGCCTTGGAGCAAAATCAAACTTGGGAACTAGTGCCATGGTCAGGTGCTGTTAAATCTATCTTTTCCAAGTGGATTTACAAAATAAAATGTACCCCGAATGGATTAATCGTGAGATAAAAAGCTCAGATTGTAGATCCAAGGTTCTCTCAAGAATATGGATTACACTATGATGAAACGTTTAGTCCAGTGGCGAAGATCACTATCGTACAAGTTTCTCCAGCACTTGTCGTAAATAAAGATTGGAAATTTTGGCAAATGGATATGAAGAATCTATTCTTGCATGGATAGTTGAACCATGAGATCTATATGAAGCAACCAAATAGATTCGAAAATGAAGTTGGAGTCATTAGTCAGTATATTGAAAGTCCGAAGAAATCTCATTTTGATGCGGCTCGACAAACTTTGAGATATGTCAAAGGATATCATGATACCCGAAGATCAAGCACCAAGTATGTGTTCAAGCTCGGTTCGAGAAAAACTTCTTGGTGTAGCAAAAGACAATCAATAGTATCATTGTTAACTAGAGAAGCAGAGTACAAAGCAGCGATTGGAGCAGCTTAGGAAAGTACATGGCTAAAACTTTTGATGGAAAATTGGCACAAGAAAATTGACTATCCAATTCCACTTTATTGTGATAACCAATATGTGATTCGCCTAGCAAAAAATCTATTGTTTCATGCTAGAACAAAGCACGTGGAGGTGCACTACTATTTCATTAGAGAGAAAGTCCTAAAGGAAGAAATCGAGATGCAATAGACCAAGTCAGATGACCAAGTGGTAAGCTTGTTTACAAAAGGACTAACATGAGAGCTTTGTTGTCAGCTCAACATGGTACAGCGATTGAGAACTAGTGCTAAGGGGGAGTGTTAAAATATCATCGCTAGGCTAATAGAGTCAAGCCCAATAATTGTATGAGCTCATTTATATTTATTTTAGTAAAATGATTTAGGTATTTTAGAATAAACATGACTAGATATTTTAGGAAAAAAATTTAGATTTTGTATTAGATTGTGTAGACGTATAAATACCCCTCCACTCTACGTAGGTTTTCATCCTAAGAAATAAAAAGCAGTAGTATTCTACATAGTGTCTTATAATATCTTCTCGATTAATCTTAATTTCACAGAGAACTGTGTTAAAAAACAAGTGCCTTTAATGGTAGCTGATCTTTGGAATTAATGAGATGTAGAAAACCCCTCAGCCTGAACACTAATTGGAAAGTTTTAAATCTAGGTTGGAGAACAAATGTATGTAGGAAAGTTATGAGGTGATTTAAAAGTATCAAACCAACGTTTGGAGAGACATTACAATTATGGTCAAAATTTTATAGGTATGTATGGAGAGGGACTATAGTATGAGATTGTCGAGATGTCTTAAATCTAGGAAATCATGATTTAAGATGGACTTGGTTGGGGAATCCACGAAGATTACAAATGTGGAAATTGTCTCTAAATCAACTAGAATTTCGATGGTAATCTTCCTTATACCCCAAGACAAACACATGGCAAAAGCTCAATATAAACTAATTATCGTAGAAAATGTCAAGCGGTTGACAAGGTATTACCCTAGTTAAGGTTTCAAAATTGTCATTTTAAGTTGGATTTGTAAATATTCTAAGTTTTATGACATATAAAAATATCTACCATACTTATATAATACGGGTTCAAAATATGGCGGCATGCTGCTGAATTCATGACCGCCTGAACTGGACTCCCTTGTTTCAAATTCAAATTTAGGAGGCAGAGCATGACCTAGTGCCCTAAAAGTTGCCAAAGGCTACCCATTATTTTTTTGTGTTTTTAAAGTACGTTGAATTTTGAAACCTTGGCGACACGAGATATGTATTCAAATAATGTCCTAAACTTTTTGCTTTCCTCTTCCCCTTTTGTTTTTCCTCTTAAGCTTTTCTAAGGAAGCCTTGTTTGGGTTTATCAAATTTTAATATGCTTCAATTTTAGTTCTTTTTTGAAATTTCATTCCAAAATCGAGTTGTTATTTACAGATACAACTATGCCATGTCATTTACAGATACAATATCGAACAACGGATGCATAATCCAACCTTCGATACATAGGTTGGTGCCCAATATTGGCACACTCGTGTCACCTAGTACTGTCCTTGAAAAACTCATTTCAAAAGAAGTCAGCTTGAGACACTTGTCTCAGAAGCTCTCCCTCACTGTTACACACGCATGTGTGAAAGGTACATTTTGAGGCATTTTTAATACTTCTCTTGTAGAAGTCTTTTTGGCGAATGTTCATACGGTGTCATGGAGCATCCATCTGATTTCCAATGGACACAAAATTTGGCGAACATTCATATTTTAAGGGCGGACTTAACTATAGAACCGCATGCCCAAATTCCCTTTGGAACCCCTACCCAGCCTTTCAGCAAGCCTATCTGTGACGATCATGTCAACTTGTTGTCCCTATCTTGCTTACTCCTCATTTTCTCTTCAATGCACACGTTACATGGTGGTTGGATATGTTGGGATTTATGCCCTAAAGCCTCGTAATTAATTATTTAGTTTTTAACAATGATTTATATTATTTTATTTGTGATTTAATTGTCATCCATTACATGAAAATCCAAGGTTATTAATGTAATCTTGAACAGTATGTGATTGACATACAAGAGGATCGTGTTCAGGTAATAACCTAAAGAGTCTATAGTATATGGATAAGGTTGGGTGTCTTATCCTAGTAACACTGTTGATACGGCCCACTTTGTAATCGTTACAAATGATTTGATCCAAATCATTCGTGTGGAGACATGTAAGTGGGGGTATCCTATACAATGAGTTTGTATAAGACTAGACCAAGAAATATTTAATCTCTCTTTATAAATCCGTTAATTGAGAAGATTAATATTTCACATGATGATCATATGCGACTCGATCTTAATCCTGAGTGAGCTATGAACTCCTGCCTGTGAGGGCTCGTCCTTTAATTTACATGGGTGAGAATGATTCTTTGAGCCGATTCGATATGCCTACTATTTTGGGGACTTGATCAAGAACATAATATAATGAGATGGAACTCACTCCTTTCCATACAAGGAAAGTAAATGAGTTGTTCTCTTAAGTACTGATTTCGGGACTTGAACAATGGGGCCCCACCCTCTCATTGGCCCGAGAGGGACTTGGTTTATGATTTGATCATAGACAAATTGTTCATTAGAGAATCAGTGGTACTTAAGATGAAAGATGTAATTACAGGGGTAAAACGGACTTTTGACCCAACTGTAATTATTTACAACTCGTGAATGATCCACTTGCTTGTAATGATTATATCGATGGACATAACTTGTCCTACACTGCATAAGAGTGCAACTCTAGGTCTATAGTGGAGTGACCTATAGTTAATGAATGGAAATTTATTAATTAAAGAGTTTAATTAATTAATTTTGTATCATTCGAGTTATAATCTGTAGGTCCATGAGGTCCCCTTGCTAGCTCATAGTAACGCTAATAGGTTCAATTTATTTGAAAGAAAATTTGAAAGGTTCAAATTGATATTTAATATATTAGATATATTAAATATAAAGTAGAAAATAAATTTAGTTTGAAATCTCAAAGAAATATTTAAAAAATAGAGAAAATATATTTCATTTGAAGTGTTCAAACTAATGTTTAATATATTACATATGTTAAATATAAATGGAGAAAGAAAAATATATTTATTGTATTTGATACAATTAAATATTAAATCCATTAATATATTTTGATACATTAAATAAAAATATATTTAAAATTTGAATGAGATTTAAATTAATTAAATATATCTTATGATATCTAAATATGATTTATATAAGGTATAATATCCTAATATATTAAATATGCAAATATATTATTTGGTAAATATTTTTCAAGAGTCTCTATAAATAGGACCCTCGGGTTGAGCCTAAGACATATCAATCTCTCCCATTTTCTCTAGAGAATGAAATTACATCTCCAGAGAATTCTCTAAACTCTTTTTCCAATCCCTTTGAGACTTTCTTTCAAGAGGCTCCCACAAGCCTTAACCTTGTGTTCGAGTCATAGTAAGAAAGATCTTGTGGAATGTTGAAGAACTTCTGCATGATTGGAATACTTCGAGGAGTCTTGCAAGCTAGGGTTTCTACAAAGGTAGAGTTCTTACTCTTCTATTTATTGTTTTGTTTTAATTCTTAATAAAAATCAAAACGGTCCTCAATGCTTCTGCTACGTGGATGAAGAGTTCATTCCCTTCAGGATGATGCACCAACCTCTTTGGTCTCATCATGACATTCTTCTATATTGGCCCTCGTATAGTCGAATGGGCGCCTTTTGAGGGTCGCCAATTTACTTGTATCTACGGGAGGTTCACAACCTACTCTCTTCGTAGTATGACTGTGACATTCTCCCTTAAATTAGTCATCGTTCTTAATGACTTTCTCGAGACACAATCACATCATAGATTGTGACATTCTCCCGCACTTAATCTCGGCATCATCCCAATGATGATCCAAACTCTGGATTATTGCGAACTCGACCCACTGGAAATTGATCGTGCTTCAGACAATTATAATTTCACTAAGCACCTGACTTCTCTTTTATTATAATGCTTATCTTACTCACATCTCTTGGTCAACTTGGGACAAGTTCCAATGGATGCATCCAACTTTCTCTTTTGTCACGTGGCACTACTCTCTGACTCTTCTC
The DNA here is from genome assembly GCA_018691285.1 of Cucurbita argyrosperma subsp. sororia. Lineage (NCBI taxonomy): Eukaryota > Viridiplantae > Streptophyta > Magnoliopsida > Cucurbitales > Cucurbitaceae > Cucurbita > Cucurbita argyrosperma. The sequence goes on from CM031893.1 coordinate 5,206,693, forward strand.
TTGGTCTATTTAGGGGTGAACTTGCCCCAACTTAACTTTGGCACTTCTCTTAGCAAATTTGCACTCTCTCAGTGACATGTAACGGTACAGTTCGTGGGGTGTGACTCACAAGCCAACCATGGCATTTCTCTTTGCAGTACTATCTCTTGTGAAAGCGAGTCTAAAAGGTTTGCTAATTGAATTGATTGAAATTAAAGCAAAACTCTGGATTGTTGCTAACTCAACCCACTGAAAATAGATCGTGCTTCAGACAAGTATAATTTCACTAAGCACCTAACTTCTCTTTTATCATAATGTTTATCTTACTCACATCTCTTGGTCAACTTGGGGACAAGTTCGAGTTGATGCTTCCTACTTTCTCTTTTGTCATGTGGCACTACTCTCTGACTCTTCTCTTGGTCTATTTATGGGTGAACTTGCCCCAACTTAACTTTGACACTTCTCTTAGAAAATTTGCACTCTCTCAGTGGCATGTATCGGTACAGTCTGCGGGATATGGCTCACAAGCCAACCACGGCATTCCTCTTCGCAGTACTACATCTTGTGGAAGAAAAGTCTAGAAGGCTTGCTAATTGAATTGATTGAAATTAAACGTGCTTTAGAATGAATATGAAAAACTCATGCACACTGTCTACAAGTTATTCCACTTTCGAACCTATTCTTCTATTCACCCATCTTAGACTCGGCTAGCGAGACTCACAACGTAGACACGACAATTTAATATTGCCATAGCTATAGGTGAGACTATAGCTATAGGTGAGACTTGCACTTTGGCTGGGCAAAAGCTCACTAGACAACTATGGATTTTTCAAAGGGAACCTTGCTCCAATCATTGCCATCTTGCCCTCAATCTATGTATTCTCTAAGTCGCACAAACTATTGCACCCCTCGCAGTGGGTCTCGCAAGGTGAGCCACAACATTTCCTCATCGTGGCCATATCCTTTATTGAAGAAAAATCAAAGCTTTTTGTAGTCCTTTTAGTTGTTGGCACGACACTAACTCTTTGCATTGGTCACCTTCATGTGACAATCGCTACACCGATGCTTCTCTCGGTCTTCTCATAGCTTAATTCTTTTATTGCTTTCATCCAGTTGCTGCTCACTTTTTGAGCTGATGTTGGTCTTTATCCTCTTGTGAAGTGTGTTAGATAAATCCCTAACTTTGAGTGGAAGTGATCCCTAATTTTTAGTTAACTATTTTTTAGGTAATTATTATTGTATTAAACCCACACAATTAGAGTGAGTGGGAAGTACACGTCCATGGAAGCCCCTGAATTAAGTTGCCCACATATTTACATTTTTAGGATGTAATTTGTTATTTAAATATCCTAACTAATGAGAAATGAGATCTATCATGTCTTCGGCGCATACTCTCTCTCTTTTTGTTTTTCCATTATTTTCTTCTTCCAATATTTTTCGTTCGGCTTTTTTCTCCATCAATATTTCTTCCTTAGTCAAAACAACAAAGTCATCCACCTTAAAGAAGAGGGGATGACTCAAGGAATTCACTTGTGCCCACTTCTTGGAGCACTCTCTCGAGTGAGAAACCCGTTCTTGCAGGCTTTCCCCCACTCAACTCTACTGCCTCTTTTGCAGCAATGTTGTCTCCCCTTATGGACTTGCATGATGCACAATTTGGCACTTGGCCGATGCATGTCTCAACTGACCCCAACTTCTTTGCTTGCAACTATTGACATTATTCCTCTCATGTGAATGACTATTTGAAAGGCACCGACCTGGTGCACCTTCTGTTTCATTTGTTTTGTCCACATCGAAACCCTAAGCCCTTGACAAATGAGCTTGGTTCTTGCTTCATAAGTAAGGACTCCCCTTGTCAATGTGCCACAACCGACACTCTTGAGTTTTAGAGAGTCTCGGCTTCGACCCATTACTGTCACTAATGATTGACAACACAACTGCCCTGTCGATACTAACACTCTTGACGCACTTGTGATGCCTTTCATTCAACCTTTGGGTTCATTTCTCTAACAATCTTGTCCGACTAGACGCAAAATGTGGCTCTAATACCAACTGTTACGGTCATACTTTTTCAACCGTGCGACATTGTGATCTTGACACACTTACGACCAGTTTTGAGGGGAACCCAAGCCGCATATTCATTTTTTGCCTGGTTTTGTGATTTGTCGGACCTTAAACAAGGTTTGTCTTCACCAACCGAACATTACTACCACATAACCAACTTGTCTCTATAATAGGCCAAGTCATTTGACTCGACCTTGCCTCTACTCAAGGCCAAGATCTCTTAATGCAACGTCGCATCCAACATCATTTTGGTTCTCAATTAACGTGGCTCTCATGTCTTGATGCCATTCCAAGTCACGAGGTGTCGTCGGTTATTGCAACTCACTCAGTCATATCATCCAGGGGTGGTGGAGAGTTGACACCATGCATCCTCCTACGGTACATTTTGTGGCATTTTCAATACTTCTCGGGTAGACGTCATTTTAGAGAACGATCATAAAGAGTTATGGAGCACCCATCTGGTGTTCGATTAACACCAAATTTAGCAAACATTCATATTTCATATGGGCGAACTTGACTTCAAAACTGCATGCCCAAATTCCCTCCGAAACTCCGACTTTTGAAGTTAAGGCCTAGAGCTCTACCCGACCCTTCAGCAAACCTATCTATGACGCTCATGTCTACTCATTGTCCCTATCTTGCTTATTCCTTGTTTCCTCTTCAATGCACACATTATATAGTGTGTTGGATGATGCACCGTTCTCCTCAATCGCATCATGACATTCTTCTATATTGGCCTTTGTGTGGCCGAATGAACGCCTCTTGAGGTTCTCACTTTGCTTGTCTCGACGCAAGGGTCACAACCTACTCTCTTCATAATATGGTTGTGAAATTCTCATCCACTTAAATTAGTCATCGTTCTTGATGACTTTCTAGTGGCACAATCACTTTGCAGATTGATCTCGACAACAACCTTCAACATTCAAATCGGTTGAAGAAGAAGAAGAAGAAAAAGAAAAAGAAGAAGAAGAAGAAGAAGAAGAAGAAGAAAAAAAAAAGGGCTTAACACAACATTTTGAAGAGAACGACCAGAAAATTGAGCTGATTAAGATTGTGTGAATTAGACAAATTTGTCGGAATTCTTGCATTTATCGACTTTTCAAAAACTATTACGGTTATTGACTTAGTCAACCTTTTATTTTAGCCATTTTAATCTAAAATTTTCACACAACCTTAATTTTTTGTGAGTTTAACGAGCTTAGCTATCTTAAATCAATCATATCTATTTCAAATGAGGATTTAAGCTTCAAAATTAAAGGATACAGAATCCAAATAAATAATATCAACTCAAAATGGTATATATATTATAGAATATATAATAATCTATATCAACAAAATTAAAATATTTTTAATTATTTTGTAATTATCTCATTCTTAGGAAAACTTTTCAAGTTTCATTTCTTTTTTCTGATATATTTATTGAGATAATTCATTTATAGTATATATATATATATTAAAATAATATAATTTTATGTATACATAGTCATAATTTTGTCTTCTCAAGTTAAACAAATGTATATCCTACAATGTGGTTTATATAGTTTACCAGTTCATTAATCATTTTAGTCCCATAATTTTAATTTTCTTTTTTGTTTATTTGAACAATTTCACTTTTCGACTTTCCTTTCGAACAGATAAAATGCTTTCTCTTTCTTAGCGCTTTGCCCCCTTGTAAGGTAAGGAGAACTAGTTGCATAGCGCTTTGCCCCCTAGCAAGATAAGGAGAACTAGTTGCATAGCTCTCTTCGTCTTCATTTTCCATTGCTGCTATGATGGTAGCGTACAGCCGTCTCGAGGCGGGGACTTAGTTTAGCTAAAGATAATATTTACTACTAGATGAATAAACAAGAAAAAGAGTTCAATATTTCTTTGAAAAGTCGCAAAGCTTACCTATGTACACAAGATAGTGAGAATTACACTACCTATGTCTAAGTTATTCTAAAATCAGAACTTATTTGAGTATCAAATGTGTAGCACAGTGACACAATCGCGCTTTCGAAGGCAGCGGACTAGCGATTGTGCGGCACTCACTTTCCAGCGACAAGTGAGTTAAGCCAATTTGTTCTTGCGTCGCCTACGGCCAAGCGACGTACGGTCGAGCCTCTAGCCTCGGTTTTAAAAGAAGGTTTTAGAAAACGAGGAGAGAGAGAGATTTTAGAAAGAGAGATTTTAGAAAGAGACGTTATATAAGCAAGCAAGAGAAAGATAACAACGGCTTAGCATATATAACCTTGGGTAGGGAGAAGTTGACGACTAGTCATATCCCCCTATAGTACATTATGGGCCATTTTAGTTCTGGCAGGCCTAGACATGATATTTTTGAGGTGTCATACGCTCTAGAATTACAAAAGGAAAAACACTAGAATGAAAAGACATGACAAGGGTTTGGCTTGTCATGGGCATGCGGCCATGGGCAACATGCCCTGAACAAGCATGACCGTGACATCCTCCCCCACCTAATTGGTTGACATCCCTGTCAACTGACTACTTTCATACCTTGCGATGTGGGTGGCGGCGGAGTTCAGATCTTCGGCGCGTTCCCAGCTTGTTTCCTCTGTAGGGAGATTCTTCCATTTGACAAGGAATTCACGAATCGTCCGTACAGGTCTTCCTATCTTCCTAACCCTGTCGGCTAGGATCTCTTCCACTTCCTTTGTTTCTTTTTGCTTCAGATCGATGTTCGGTCTTGTGGTTGCATTTTGTTGGTCGTCGTCTGGATCAGGGTGATAGGGCTTCAAGTTGCTCACATGAATGACGGGGTGGATTTTCATCCATGCGGGTAGTGCAACTCGGTAGGAGGTAGCCCCGATCTTTTTAAGGATTTCAACCGGGCCTTCATATTTACGAACTAGTCTCTGGTCCTTTCGGCTACGAAATCTTATCTGTTCTGGTCTCAACTTGATAAGGACTTGATCTCCTGCACGGAAATGAAGGGGGCGACGCTTCTTGTCCGCCCATTTCTTCATATGCTTGGAAGCCTTCTCTAAATATGCCCGGGCTATATCTGTCGTCTGCTTCCATTCTCTTGTAAAGTTGTGAGTTTGAGGGTTTTTTCCTACATAAGGATGATCAATAATATGGGGTAAGGCCGGTTGTCGTCCACTTACAATTTCGAAGGGGCTCTTCCCTGTAGATGAGCTTGTTTGACAATTGAAGCAAAATTGGGCGACATCTAACAATTGTATCCAGTTCTTTTGGCGAGCGTCGACGAAGTGACGTAAGTATTCTTCGAGCAAACAATAAACCGTTCTGTCTGTCCATCGGTTTGAGGGTGATAACTCGAGGAGATGTTTAAGGTTGTTCCCAAGAAAGCGAATAACTCAGTCCAGAATGTCCCAATGAATCTGTCATCCCTATCACTGATGATGCTCAATGGAATGCCCCATAACTTTACAACGTGTTTGAAAAACAGTTGGGCTGTAAGTTCCGCCGAGCATAATTTGGGAGTGGGGATGAATGTCGCATATTTTGAGAATCGGTCTACAATAACCAAGATGGCGTCATATTCCCCGACCTTTGGGAGGTGTGTTATGAAGTCCAGAGATACACTTTCCCAGGGTCTTGTTGGCACAGGTAGAGGTTCCAAGAGTCTAGAGACTTTGGCTTTCTCGACCTTATCCTGTTGGCAGATGAGGCACGTCTTGGTGTATTGCATGATGTCGTCTCGCATGTTTGGCCAGAAGTACCCCTTCTTTATTAGGGCGTATGTTCTTTGCCACCCAGGATGTCCGGCCCACAAGGTATCATGACATTCCTGAATGAGCTTCTTCCTCAGTTCCCCTGTTTTTGGGACGTACAATCTGTTTCCTTTGGTTATCAAGAGGTCCCCCTCAACCCAAAACTGCCGTGTCTTTCCAACCTTAGCTAGTTCGACAACAGCTTTGGCCGATGGGTCTTTGTGTAAATGTTCCTTGATGATGTCGCGCATCGATCCATCGATCTTACTTGAATGAATATGGGCTAACATGCACAGGGCCGCATGTTCGCCCTTCCGACTCAGCGCATCGGCTGTTTGATTACTCTTTCTTGCTTTGTGTTCGAACTTGAAGTCGAATTCGGCCAACGACTCCTGCCACCGGGCTTGTTTTGCTGTTAATTTTGGTTGATCAAAGAAGTGGCAAGTGGCGCTGTTATCCGTCTTCACTACGAACTGTGATCCTAAGAGATACTGTCTCCAGACTCGAAGGCAATGGACTACAGCCAGCATTTCTTTCTCGGAGACAGTGTATCTTCGTTCGGCATCGTTGAGCTTTCGACTTTCGTAAGCGATGGGGTGACCTTCTTGAATAAGGACCCCACCGAGAGCAAAGTCGGAAGCATCGGTTTCTACTTCAAATGGCTTTGTGACGTCTACCAACCCGAGGACAGGACCCCTCATCATGGTTGTTTTCAGATTTTCAAAGGCCATTTGACAATCATTCGACCACGACCAAGGGTGGTCTTTCTTCAACAGCTCTGTCAATGGGGCGTCTCGTCGTGAAAACCCTTCGACGAACCGCCTATAGTAGTTGGCTAGTCCTAAGAAGGACCGCAACTCAGATACAGAAGTAGGAACCTTCCATTCTTGTCTAGCAAAGTCTCGACCCTTGCCTCATTGCTCTCTTGAATGGACACTTGAAGTGCAGTGAGAGAGGCCCGATGAGGACAGTAGGATACCTTGTGGGGGCCTTTACACAGCATGCATTGCAAAGGCGTCGTCGGGTGGTTCTTTTGATGTAAGGCCCTCGAGATGTCCCCGCTTGATTGTTCTGAGGAGGTTTATCCGTCCATCCATTCGGTCTGTTGGGGCTTCCATTTCGATGGCCTGGTGGTCTGTATGGTTTGCCCCCATTGTTTGGGGCTGGTGTCGCTCTTCTTTGGGATCCTGCTTCGTTCCCACAGTCTACGAGTCTCTCGGCGCAGGCCATTGCGGCAGCTAGGGTTTGGACCCTGTTCTCATGTATCTTTGTTTTGGCCCACGACTGTAGACCATTTATAAAGAAGAACACCTTGTCCTTTTCTGCTATGCCCCTGATATCCAGCATCAGGGTTGAGAACTGTCTGACGTAGTCCCGTATGTTTCCAGTGTGTTTTAGGGCTACTATTTTCTCCATTGCTATATGCCCTGCGTTTTCGGGGAGGAATTGTTCCCTCAACTCTCTCTTGAGGTCCTCCCATGAGTTGATGGTGCACAATCCATCCTCGATGTCTTGCACCTTCGTACGCCACCATAGTTTGGCGTCGTCTATGAGATACATCGCGGCTACAGTCACCTTCTTGTCGTCGGTACAAGCCGTTGTGGCTTTGAAGTACTGTTCGACGTCAAAGATGAAGTTCTCCAACTCTTTGGCGTCCCGATTCCCTTTGAAGGCTCTAGGGTTTGGGAACCTTAGTTTGTTGGATCCTGTATTAGTTTGTCCAGCCGCGACACCTTCCACGGCTTTCATGGTAACTTCAATTCGAGTGCTCATGGCGGCCATCCTTTCTTGGAGGTCGTCGACTGTTGTTCTGAATTCATCAGCCAATCCATTGAACAAACTCATCATTGTGTTTTGTAGTACGTCGAACTCTTCGCCACGTCCCTCTTTGTGTGCGATAGAGCTATCCGGACTATCAGACGGTTTTGGGCTGCTCGTAGGAGCAACTCTTTCTTCGAGCGAGGTCACTCGAAACAACAGTTCTGCGATTGGCAACCCATCCAGGCGGTTGCCCATTGCGTCGACTTGGACGACTTTCTTACTCAGTTCGGTCACCCGCGTTTCCAGGAAACGGAGGGTGTCAGGGACTTCTTTGAGGAGCAGCATTTCCTCCTCTATTAGCGTAAGCCGGTCGGCTTGTGCTTTGGGTATCGACTTTGTCGTCGACATGATCTCGGTCTGTATGACATTACGGAGCTAACAAAGCTCTGATACCACTTGACACAATCGCGCTTTTGAAGGCAGCGGACTAGCGATTGTGCGGCACTCACTTTCCAGCGACAAGTGAGTTAAGCCAATTTGTTCTTGTGTCGCCTACGGCCAAGCGACGTACGGTCGAGCCTCTAGCCTCGGTTTTAAAAGAAGGTTTTAGAAAACGAGGAGAGAGAGAGATTTTAGAAAGAGAGATTTTAGAAAGAGACGTTATATAAGCAAGCAAGAGAAAGATAACAACGGCTTAGCATATATAACCTTGGGTAGGGAGAAGTTGAAGACTAGTCATATCCCCCTATAGTACATTATGGGCCATTTTAGTTCTGGCAGGCCTAGACATGATATTTTTGAGGTGTCATACGCTCTAGAATTACAAAAGGAAAAACACTAGAATGAAAAGACATGACAAGGGTTTGGCTTGTCATGGGCATGCGGCCATGGGCAACATGCCCTAGAGAAGCATGACCGTGACACACAGCATCACAACAGTGACATTAATTTGATTCCCATCTTGTCGATCTACAATTCGATATCAACAAAGATTGCGTTGTTTTAAAAAAAGATCAAATTTTGAAACAAATGCCATTTTCCATTCTAAGAAAAAGTAAAAAGCATATGAATTGAGAGGTAAAAATAAGTAGAGAATCTTGAAAAGATATGGGTTTCATCTTAAAGTTGAAATTACTAGATCTTTGGTTTAGTAAGTTTTGGAGGGGTAACAATCAATGATTCTAATTGCTGTTAATTGTTTCTCTTGACATTATTTTTACTTTATAAAAAGTACAAAATTGACTGTCGGATAACGCCATTTACAATTTGGCTTTTTGTAAGGCATCAATGGCTCAATGTTAAATCCAAAAACAAAGCTATTAAAAGTTGACAGAAAAAGGATGGCTGTTTTAGGCCATGTTTTGTTTTGTGGTTTTTCTTGCACACAGACTTTGGTGGTTTTATCTTTTTCATATCAAAACAACCAATATGTACCAAACACATTTGAGATTGAGATCGAGAAATTTGAATTCTGATCTTTTGTTTGAGAATATCACGGTTGTCTGTATGTTATTGGTCAACTCCCTTTTAAACTTTTTTTTTCAAGATTTTTAAAATGCGTCTACTAGGGAGAGAATTTCGCATTCTTATAAAGAAGTTTCGTTCTCCTCCCCAACCGATGTATGATCTCACAATCCATCCTCCTTTGGAGTCCAACATCCTCGCTGACACTTGTTCTCTTCTCCAATCGATGTGGGATTCCTAAATTCATCCCCTTCGGGACCCAGCGTCCATACTGGTACACCTCCTTGTGTCACTCTATTCGAGGTTCAATCTCTTTGTTAACACATCGCCCAGTATCTAGCTCTAATACCAACTATAATAACCAAAGTCCACATCTAGTAAATAGATCCTCTTTGATACCGTTAACCTTAAAACTTAAATATAACTGTGGAAATAGTTGTTATGGGTGTGTATTTGGACCGAAAAAGGAACCTTAGTAGAATTGAGTTGGATCTAGTCCATGTCTCATCAAGCTAAGGCCAATCAACACTCAGACTTGAATGAAGGCTAAGGCTTACCTCGACTAGACTAAAGTCGAGGCGGGCAACTCAACTTCTCAACTACGGAGAAAGAAAGAAAAAAAAAAAGATTTTTAGAAAAACCTATTCTTAGGACTAGCAGCCACCCTCTGTGATCTCGGAGCTCTCAGACACTTCCCCACCTCAACCATATCCTTGACCTAGCAAGTTACCATAGAATTTTCTCTAAGCTCTAGAAACTTCAGACATAAATTCTATAGTTAGCTGAGCTTCTAAGGAGGTCTCAACATTTGGAGTGGTCCTCTTGCTTGTCACACATTCGTCAAAGTTTAAACGTTTTGGCGCTATAGATCTATGAGACGATGTAACTGAGCTCTGGGGTGAACCACATTTTTGGCTTTTTAGACTTAGTCAGCTGACATGACCTTAGTAGTAACTAGTTGATATCCTAGGTGGAGGCACGACCTTATCATATATAGGACAGTATGATGCCACTCTCTGAACATCTACGAGTAAGGTTAATTGGTGACCCTTCCACAAGAACTACCATATAGTCAAAGTTTTGGAGGGGCAACTCCATGTACTGGCCCGCTTCTCGATCTAGCTATATTGTCCCTCGCTCGCTTCTATGACAAATTTATAGCACAAAAGCCCTATTCAAGAGATGCTTTGCCATTTCAACAAGATAATGGCACCTAGTCGCCTCGACAAGCTACCCTATCTAGCTTAGGCAAGGACTCGACACGACCGCCCCTATAACCCTATCACTTAGTAAGGGTGCTATTAGGTATGACCTAGGTCACTAATAACGCTAGTGATACAGTTCTTAATGCTGGTAGACCTGGTATGCTTTCTTAATCTTCTCTAGGTGTCGTGGATGTTAATTAGATTCTTAGAGCATTAGACAATTGAAATCTTGGACTCTCCTCTACGAAACTTTTTGAATTAGCTCCTCGAGCAAATCTATTCTTGGAGTACTAGGGTTTTGTCATGACCTAATTTATATAGATCGCGATTGACTTAAAAACATTAAAGACAAAAGTAATACTAGGGTATAAATTTTCACATTTAAAATAGGATAAATACGTTTATTTTCAAATGTAAAACAAAGTTTAAAAGTTTGAATACATTTGACATAGTAAACGGAAAAAAAAAAAAAAAAAAAAAAAAAAAACTTAAAATTTAAAACAATTGAAATGTGGTGTGGCTTTGGGATGCATCATAAGACAAGAACATCAAACCCTATGCCCTAAATATTAAACATGACATCCGGCTAGTAAAACTTGTTTGGAGGGATGACATTACTAATAGGCACTAATTGGATTTTTGAATCTGCCATGAAAACTCGAATTGGGAAAACGTGTTCTCGACAATTTCAGCTCTCATTTCCTTCGTAAACTTGTTGGGGAGCTTATTATGATTTCAAAAAAATGGTTAATCGTAGCCCTCGAATTTAGAAAAAAATTGAATAAGAGAAATCCATAAGTGAATTGCTTATAACTCGGGTTTGAGAAATTCATAAGGCTTGATTTTTGTTCTAAATGAAAGACCAGAACTTCCAATTTATAGTTGAAGCTTGAACTAACCTTAAATCATTTAGAACTGAACCTCCATTCTGAAACCATAGAGAATCGGTCTCGAATTGGGTTAAAATTTAGAAAAGCTAAGGGAGGGCCGAGTTTTAGGTTGGCATGGCCGATTCAATTGAACTGACCACGTCATCGTCTTTTTCCTCTGGAAGGGAAGGAGATGCTCGTGACTGTTATCGCCGCCACCTGAAAACTCGCCTCTCCAACTCTATTTACTGTTTTTCTCTCTTCCATTTCTTCATGAAACTTAAAGATGATACTATAGAGAGAGAGCTAGGGATTTATTTCATACCTTCTGGTAAATTGAAGCCTAAAGTTATTCTCTCTAAAGTTGGTTGGAAAATGATTTCCTCGTCAGAGTTCAAATAAGAGAACTTCTTGCGAAAAAATTGGAGGTTTTAAGGGACCAAATTCTTTATGGAAATTCTTCCTTACTCTTTCCCCATAATTTTGGAAATTTTCCCTTGTTCTGCAACTAACCCAAGACGCCAAATTTTCACTTTCTTAAGACAGTTTATTGTAGGGTATTTTAGCTTTGGATTTCTTCCTCAAAATTACTCAAAAGCCTCTTAAAATTAAAGGAATGTTGAATTTTAAGAAAAATGGATCGTTAATGGGAATTCGATCCTTACCCCCAATTTGTATCCGAAATGACTTTCTTCAATTGGGCACGCTCTGGGATTTGTTAGCTTTCTTGGTTTACCATAGAAATGTTCTTTGGAGGTGCAGAAATCGAATGAGCTTGGCCCCCTCGACAAACTTGCTTGAAGGCTTGCATTGAATTTTTCAAGTTTCAAACTTCTTTATCATTGGCAGCAACGACTCAGATCGATATTTGAGGCTCTTTCAACACTTGATTCCTTCATAAAAATTGTGAGTAATATTTTTTAGGAGTTGTAGGAATAAGTTTGAAGGGAAATGGTAGACTATTGCTCTAGAACTTGGATGAAACCCGAGAGTTGGAAATCAAAAATCTCAATGGCTATAACTCACAATTGAGAGCTCAACTTAACTCGATTCTTGTTCCAAATGAAGTCCATTCTTCAAACTTTATACGTAGAGCTTAAACCAACGTTTAAATTTCTAGAATTGTCGTGAATTGGAGTTTGAGTTTTCTAAAGTTTTCGTCGAGAATATCATCTCCAATAAGCAAGTAACCGATCTCAAATTTGAATTCTGGTCATTGGATGTGATGAGGTGTGTCTCCTCTAGAACATATTTAAATTTGGTGAAGATCCAACGGTTGAAAATTAAGATATAGAGAATTTTATGAGGACTGCTCACGGTCACGGATCTTATTTTTTTATATGTGACATTTTCGTAAATACTTCAAGTTCAAGGGTATTTGGGTAATTTTATATTTTCTGAATATTTTTTTTAATAATCCAAGCCTTTTCTAAAAGTTCTTTACTCTTTTTTTTTCAGTAATTTTTCCCTCTTTAGCACATTAAAATTTCTTCTCATTAAGGAATTAAAAATTGGAAAAACGACTTTTTCCGTCCTTTAGGCTTACTTTTTTCTTTTTCATCCTTTTCCGAAGGTCTTAAATCCCTAAAATTATTGGTCACGATATTAAAATGACTTTCTTACTTAAATACCTTAATTTTTTTTCTTTGAATCATTTGGGTATTGGCGGTTTACTTGAGTTACTATACTCTTACTTCAAGTTTTACATCCTCGATTCATAACTCTCGGTATAGTGGCTCAAATTGCATAAGAATTGAATCTAGAGCTTCATGAATGTCAGACATATAATTTTAGCGAAGAAATCTTCTCAAGATAACCATTAGAATGCTCAAACAAACTTGTGTTTCAAAGTGTCTAGACCACTCGCACCGACTCCTTTTTTTTATTTTAAAGGATGAACCGGGCACACTCTTTTCTTTTTCTTTTTCTTTTTTTCAACCAGCATTGGGTTTTTGTTTTTTTTTTTTTTTTTTTTTTTTTTTTTTTGGACTCGATAACTGAAGTATAGCCTTAAAAGGCCCCTTTTTTTATTCAAATTTTGCTATATAATATTCATGAGTTAACGAGATAACTCAAATGTATTATTGGAAAATACCAAACGCGTTAACGACTTGAATTTTCAAAAGAGGGAAATGCCAAACTTGTAGGCTTTTGAAAAAAGGTGTCTTTACAATCATGTCACTAAAAAATATTCATAAAGGATCATCATTGGAGTGTTGAGAATAAAAGAAAGAAACTGAATTTTATCTCCAAATTATGAGACAATTAGGTAAACTAAGAAATTTTGAAGGTATGCAACTTTGTTCCTTTCATATTCAGATGTGTTTTTTTTAAAAAAAGTGATTTTCATTATTATATCTAGTATGTTTGGGGTAATTTTAGAATAAATAGTTTAAACATTTAATTATAGTTATTTTGTTAATTGTTTAATTATAACTTATTTTAATATTTGATTATACTCTTATAAAAGATTTTTTTTTAATTAAATGTGTTTTCGTCATTGATAATTTTTTTCGAACATGATCTTAAATTCGACAAGAAAAAAAAAAGGTTAGTAAACAAAAGTTGACTTGATTGATTATGTTCAAAGGTATATTCAAATTGTTGTCTATCACATGGTTATATTTAAATTGAAAAAATCTACCGTCCAATATTTTCGACTCAGCTTGACTTCAATCGGCTTGATTGGCTCATTTTGTCCATTTAGATCATCCCAAAACCATTAATAATGTACTTAAGATTAGAAGAGATGGTTATAATTATTATTTTGGAAAATTATTAACCTTCAATGCTATTTAGAACGGATTTTAGGATAATTGAGTCATATTGGTTCTATGAATACACGGTAAGCTAAGTATTCTAAATGAGGGAAATATCATAGGTAAACCAGAATTTGAGTTGAGCTGAATCTAGAAATAATCAACTAGGATAAGGTTAAGAGAACCAAGTTAAAACTGAACCTGTAAGTGAACTTACTATTGAGTGCCTACCAGCTAGATTGGATGATTTTTTTTTTTTTTAATACATGAATAAAACAATCATGTGGTTGTATTTACGTGTTAAAATATAAGCTTTTTGGTAATTGCAAGTAAACGTCTGCCATCAGGATTTGATACAAACTTATTTTCAAAATGGGTTGCTAAACAAAACTCGAGATGTAACGGTCTAAGTTCATCGCTAGCAGATATTGTCTTATTTAGACTTTCACTCTTGGGCTTCCCCTCAAGATTTTTAAAACGCATATGCTAGGAAGAGGTATCCACACCCTTAAAAGAATGTTTCATTCTCCTCCCCAACCAATGTGGGATCTCACGTGAGATATCTCAAAAATTAACCGTTGTATTATCCGAATATTTGATAGGTTCTATAGGACACTGACACCAATCCGAGATGGAAAATGTAAGCTGAAGTTGATGAAGCATGGGATGGAATAGATTTTCTCGCAAGTCTTGTCTAGAATTTTAAATTTTGATTAAGCTGGATTCTCGTGTTTTATTATTAGTGGATGAGAGGTTTATAAATAGGAATATTCAAGCAACCATTTGGAGAAATAATCAAGCTGGAGTGTTTCTAAATCATGAGTATTAAGCATATAAATTTTTTATTTGAAGCTCTCAAGTTTCTGGAAATTTAAGAGATATAATCTATTATTGGATCCTTTCCGAGTTCTTATACATTCTAAACAAGATTGTCCAATATTTTTGTGCAGGAATCGAGGGTTGAGAGTAACTAGATCTTATTCCCAAAATCACAATAGGCATTAATAATCGAGGGGAAAGTTCAAAATTTTAATCTGTACCTATACAAAAATTTGTCTCGTACTGAGGAGAATTAAAAATTTTCATTTTTAATTAACAATATCATTAATTTCGAGACCAAAATGAACATTATCGACAAAGGAGTCAAAGCCTAAAGAGGTCAAGATTGAGCAATGGGGCAATTGGGTGCAAAGTTTGACCTCAAAATTAGGTACTTCTACTACCATTGGTGATCAAACCTTTAGCTTGAGGGAAAGGAGGGGAAAAGAGTTGGTAAAGAAATTGTGGCTTGAAATGGTCTAGAATTGCCCAACTAATATGGTCTTCTATGGGGGTTTGCACTCATCATAAAACTAGTTTTCCGTCCATGAAAAGGTATAAGTTCCTCTTAGGTTAAAATATCATCACTAGTTCAACCGAGTCAAACTCAACAAGTATGAGCCTATTTTATATTTATTTTAGTAAAATAAGTTGGAAATTTTAAAATAAAGATACCACATATATGTTTTAAGAAAAAGATCTAGATGTTTTAGGAAAAATATTGTTTACCTATATTTTCATCCCAAAAAATACAAATTAGTAGTATTCTATAGTGTCTTGTAATCTCTTCTCGATTGGTCTTAATAAAGAGTTCGAGTGTTTACCACGAACAGTTGTGTTCAACACCTTCTCTCTCTGGGAACACTATATAGGGCTAGAGAGCTTCGATCTCAAGGGTACGAGACACTGATTTCACATCTTCTTCCTCTATCCAAAGGAAGAAGATGATGTGTCCGTTCAGTTGAACCAACCAAATTCACCCCTACACTAGATCAACCTTGTTATTTTTTATTTATTTATTTTTTTATCCCCTTCTCAATTGATTGATAAGTTTCTTTTTGGTTTCTAAAAATAGACTACCTTAGGGTCCTACACAAGAAAATTGAGAGCAATTTGAATACTAGAGGCTCTTGAACTAAGGTCTCAAATGCCAAAAGCTAAGGTATGCAGTTTTCTAGGCTTGTGTTGGATATTTATGACAGGTTAGAGAAAGACAAGGTCTTCAATTTTGTTAAGGGGCTGAAGTAGTGAGCGAAAGTCAATCAGTACGTACAAATGGTCAAGGACCTTTCCATGACCTCTTATGCTGCCAAATGACTGTTTGACATTAGTGACGATCAATTCCAATACAAAAGATGGAACCAGACTTCCTAAAGTGTGGGTAATAGAAATTATTGTCCCAACTTCCCCAAAGGTGAGGGAGGTGATACACTTGAAAGTAGATTAGGGAATCAAGGCCTCATAGCTTAAATAGTCACAATCAAGGCCCCTCGTCTTGCTTCACATGCAAGGAGACCTACTAAATCTCAATACACACAAAAGACAGCACTTTATGTCTTCCAAACACAACTTGGAGTTAATTAAGAAGTTGATGGAGTTAATTAAGAAGTTGAGTATGAGATTGTAAAAGTAACCCCACATGGGGTCTTGAAGTATGTATCACTCTTTAGGAAAGAGTGAGAGAGATAGAAGAGTCAGTAGAACGCGGTCGAATGTATGTCATGATTTGGCTTAACCATAAAGCGACCAAAAATACTATTGTCGACTCTGGAGCCATCCACAACTTCATGATAGAAACCTAGACGAATTTCGAGGGGGTTAAAGCACTCCCTAGTTGAGGAGTGTATGGGGTTTTGGTACGCACGAGCCTGAGAAGGTAATGCAACAGGTAGCTTAGTGTTCCCAAGACAAGTAGTATATTGTTCTAACCTAAGAGACGGGTGTGAATAGGCAGTCTACAATTCAAGTCTGATGAGGTGAAGTAACATGTAATTTAGTGTTCTTAAGGATAGTTTGTTCTACCCCGATACTACTAGGGATAGCTTTCTTGTTATAACCCAGTAGGCAGACATGTGTAGAATATGGTGATCGTTTTTTAAAAGTAAAAGGCTCCTCCATACTTGAGATTTACCCTAGGTTGTTTCCCTGAGCTGCATTGACTCAAGCGCAAGTAGCACAAAATTGATGATAGACCTAGGTAAATGTAAAACACAAAGCTAAGAATACTCGAAAGCCTCTAGTTATGGACCCCAAGGGGTTAGAACACTCCCTAGAGGAGGAATGTAAAGGGTTTAGGTACGTGTTAGCCTAAAAATGCTCGTACACTAGAGATACATTGTTGGCTAAGTATCATTGTTGAGCACATTGCTTAAGTATAAGTTATATGGTATAAGTACGACGTGAACCTACAAGTAGGTTGTTTACCAACTATTTTTAATACTCACTATTGCTACATTTTATTTTTCAGGTGGACAGTAATGGCTGTTCATGGTGGGATCATATTGGGTCGTGTGACTATGGAGGGGACCCATTGACACAATCTTGTAGTTTTTTTTGCATATAACTTTTAAAAACCACCTAATTTGTAAATGAACTTTGTAGTTAAAGTCCTACGTGTGCATATGTATATTTAACTAGTTTTGTTTTAATGTATTAACTTTTAATGTGTTTTTTTTTTACTTAAAAAGAGAAATTTTTACCATGATTTAACCCTTTTGTAATTATTATGGTCCGTGATTGAATGAATGTTTCAAAAAATGGGTCGTTACAATCGTCTACCCTTGCAAGGTTCATCCTTTCCTCTTCTTTATATCTTCCTTTACAACTTTTTGAGTGGCATGGAGGCCACAAAATTATCATTTCGTGGGTTAAAGGTTCAAGAGGATGATGGGAGGTCAATTCAGTTCACTTAAACTAGGCAATCACCCAAACTAGACCACCTCAGTGATTTTTTTTATTTATTTTTAACCCACTTTTAGATGGGTTCTCATAAATTTCTTTTTTTCTCCATAAAATCGGCTCTCTAAGGTCATAGAAAATTCTAGCATTTTGGATACTCCAAGTACGAGAATTGAAACCCTAGTTCACATTCAACCCTTGTTATTATTGAATAACAAGGAAGTTCAGCCAAAATAGCTTAAATAGATAGGTGGTTAAATTTTGTGGTGAACTTTAACTCATCTTTACAAATTTTCAAGCCCACTTCTACGATTATCGAACAACGTGATTACTTCCGTATTAATTTTGTAATTTCTATTAACAAGATTCTAGAAGAAGAATTATTCTTTAACCTTCAAACAAACATGTAGATTACTAAAAACAACACTTTAATAAACTAAAACCACACCGTCAACATGCATTAACTACATAAAACTCTCTATCTCCTCTATAAGTTTTAGCTCTCCATACACATTGATTTACACTCACGAATAAACATTTTAATCATACAAAATTAATAGAATAAGAAAAGAGAGTAAGGGATTAGAGCATAATCAAACTTATTGTTGTCTTTCAATTGAAGCTCCCCTCATTTGAGCTCTCTCATCCCTCTAATTGCCTTACGCTATCTTTTATCGTCCATTTTTCCTTTTACCGTCGTTACCTACTGAATTGGGGTGCTTCTTTCTCTTCCTCTCTTATTTCTAGCTATGGCAGACACCACCTCAGTTATTTCTTTCTTTCCATTTAGGGTTGAAAAGGAATTGGTCTATCTATCTAAGCAGCATTCTATTAGGTTGTCAATAATTTGTGTGTCGTGTTGATTCGCGTGTGATCCCCAATAATTTTTTTGCCAAAATTGTAGCAAATATGTAATACCATAGGATAATAAGGCCTCTAAAAAGGACAAATATAGTTCTAATCAGTTCTACAAAGTTTTAAATGAAAATAATAAAGAAAGGTTGGAAAATTAGGGGAAATGGATACTTTTCTAATTTTTATAAAACTTGTCAGATATTTAATTTATTATAAAGAAAGAATCTCCAGGTGCTGGAGGAGGGAAAAGTGACAAAAATAATAATAATAAATAAATAAATAAATAATAAAGAATTTTTTAACTTCTCAGGAAAAAATAGTATTATAATATTTTTTTTAAAAATGAGAAATTACCAAAATGCCCCTAAAGATTCAAGGAATTACGATTGCCACAGTTGACCAAATTTGATCCCTTGTCGTACCTTTTTGCACATAATCTATCGTACCTTGAAATCTAGTCGATGGATCTGATTCTACCTTGAAATCTAGTAGTTGGGTCTGATTCCAACATTTGAAATTTGGAACACAGGTCGGCAAGGCCCTAATCGAAGTAAATTTTCCGACGAAAAATCCATAAGGATCAAACATAAAATCATGATGATTCTAGACATTTCAAAGGCGATGATCCTTTGTTTATAAATTATGAACTATGGGCAATCGTTTAGAGCAAGAAGTAAGCAATATCAAGCATTCAATGGAGAGTTATATGTTAGGATTGATACGAGTTGTTAGCTCTGATACTAGTTGTTAGGATCGCTCAACAACCGCACACTCGATCCAAATAGATGAACACAAAAAAACAGGAGAGAGAAAATACAAGGAGGAATATTGGCTAAAGGTTTTATTAATGACTTCATGTATGAATAGGAGAGAGAAAATATAAGAGGAATATTAGCTAAATGTTTTATTGATGACTTCATGCATATACAATAGAATACATAAAAGAAGAAAAGTACATTTTGAGAGCATTGACCGGTATATATAGTTTCAATTTACTAAATATAGCTTTCAAATATTTAAATCTAGCAGATATAATCTAACAAATATGTCTCTATCAAATATCTACCATATACTCTATCGGATTTTTATCAAATATCTTTCAAATATATCCCTACCAGATTTAGGCATCGGCTTCATATCCTAACAATCTCCCACTTGGAGATTGATCCAGTCAACCAAGAATTTCATTCTCAATCTCTACCATACCACTTGAGGCTTTGCACAATCTCAATGTTCCAACGTCAACACAAAATGTTTACTAGATTCCTTACACCCTCTATCTTCTCCAAACACGTCACCAAAATGGTATCACCTTCTGCGTTTTGTCTTTGAATGATAAACTGGGTTCCTCGCCAACTGCATAACACTTTAACTATCTACTTGAAGAATCTTCTCACACTGCTTCTTGCCTAATTCTTCTAGATAGTCTGTCATCCATATCATCTCCTTTACAGCTTCAGCTATTGCCACGTACTCAACCTTAGCAAAGGAAAGAGCTATGCATTTCTGAAGCCTAGACATCACATCATCCATGGCTTGCTCCCACTTAGTTGTATCCTCCAACTGTAGGGCCTCATCAAGGGGCTTTCGTACCCCTTCATCAGTCACCAATCAATAATGTAAAGGAATATACCTATCTGGTACTCTAATGGTAATGGATGATCTTTTCAACACCTACTCAGGTGTCACTTGCTCTGCTTCTGGTTCCTCAACAGTCTCAGGAGTTTCTTGAGTGTCCGCTACAATATCACTAGGTGAATCTTTCAACAACTCAACCTCAACTCTCACTTGCTTCGTTGTCCCGATATCTTTCTTCAATTCTCTGGCAGTCTTTGTGAAGCTAACTCGTTTCTGTTTGCTCATAACGCAATTCTCACAAGGACTCATATAAACAGATTTCAGATCTTCCAAAACTTCTTCCGCAGCCAGCATCTTCATTTCTTTAACTCTCACATGTCCAAGTCTATTATGCCATAGACTTGAATTTGAAGCACTCTCAGCAACAACAACTATGTTCATACACCCTGAAGTGGTGTATAAGGTTCCAGATTTTGTGTCACGTGCTACCACCATGGCACCCTTTACAATCTTCCACAAACTCTTCCCAAACTCTATTGCATAACCTGTGCTATCCAACTGACCAATAGAGATCATGTTATTCTTGAGACTAAGAATATATATGACATTCTTTAATGTCCCCTGATTTCTTGCTGGAGTTTTTATGTAGACATTTTCCTTTGATCTTCAAATCTTTGTTGTCAGCAAGGTACACCTTTTCGAAACTTCCAGACTTGAAATTTTGAAACAGCTTTGTATTTGAAGACAAATGAAAAGTTGCACCTGAATCCAAAATCCAGGATTCAATCGGACTGTCCACGTTGAGGATTAAAACATCCCCAATGTCTTCTGTTGAATTTACTGAATCATCTTCATCTTCTGATTTGTGATTTTGCTTCCTCTTTGTACAATCTACCCGAGAGTGACATTTTTCTCCACAACTCCAACGCTTAACGTTTGGTTTGTTTGAAGATTTTCCTCGGTTCCTTGATTTTGATCACCCATTCTTTGGGCCCTTTGATTTACTTCTTCCCCTTCGATCAACACTGAGAGCATTGCCTGATGAATCTCCGATTTCCTGTTTGCTAATACTTTTGCTAAGAACTACATCTCAAATTTCATCGAACTTCAGTTTATCATCCTCGTTAATTGCTGATCGCGGAAACAACAGTATCCCACGACTCGGGTAAAGATGACATCAAAATCAATGCTTTAATTTCATCTTCGAAATTAATATCCACCAAACTCAGTTGACTTGTAATCATATTGAATTGGTTTATATGACCAGCAACAGATTCACCTTCAGACATTTGTAGATTAAACAGCCTTCGCATCAAATACACCTTGTTCATAGCCGACGGTTTCTCATACATATTCGACAACGCCTTCAACAAATCTGACGTTGTCTTCTCTTTGATAATATTGAACGCCACCTTTTTGGGACAGCGTCAACCAGATCAACCTTTAGGCCTGACGATCCTTGAGCGTCCACTGCTCCGTGGTCATAGTATCTGGCTTCACCCCCAACCGGGGTTCGTGAAGACCTTTCTGGTACAGACAGTCTTCAATTTGCACCTTCCAGAAACTGAAATTGGATCCATCAAACTTTTCAATTCCAATCTTTGAACTTTCCATCTTCACAGATCGTGGTGAATTTCGCCTCGCTCTAATACCAGTTGTTAGGATCGCTTAACAACACACCACTCGATGAACACAAAGAACTGGAGAGAAAATATAAGGAAGAATATTGGCTAAAGGTTTTTATTAATGATATCAGGTATGTACAACAATAGAGCATATGAAGACGTAAGAAAAGTAGCACTTCCTATCAGGTATATACATAGTTTCAATTTACTAAATATAGCTTCCAAAGATTTAAACTATAGATATAATCTAACAAATATATCTCTATCAAATATTTATCAAATATCTACCATATATATCAGATCTTTACTAAATATCTTCAAAATTATCTTCCAAATATATCTCTACCAGATCTAGGCAGGGTTTGAAAATCATTCCTATTTTTAGTTACGGTTATTTACTTAACTAGTTAAAAAGCGCACAATTAAAGTTAGTGAGATTCACGCTAGTGGAACGGGCTTGAATTCAGTTGCCATTTTCTTCTCTATTTTGAGGATATATTGTTATTTAAATATGTCAATTGAATGACAAATAGAAATCGAGTCTTCTGCGCTCTCTCTCTTTGTCTTCCTATTATTTCTTTCTCCCAACAATTTCTTCAGCTTTTTCGTCTGTAACGATTTCCTCACATTCGCTCAGTCAAAGACAATAGACATTATGCTTCATATCCCAAAATTATAAGCTTTTCATTTTTGGATATTGAGTTCTTGGCTTTTGTTCATTTCGAGAGCTGTAGCTCACCATTTTCTTCTAAATTTTATCACACACCTTTTAAATAAGATTACCCACAAGTTCAATGATGAAAAGAAGTGTTGCAAACGTCCCAAACCTGTTTTTCATTTCGCTTCGCCATTAAAGAAGCTCGAAGAAACTAGAAAAAAAACTAAATTTGAGGCTACAAGAAAATTCATCATGTGAGACCCATTCCAATCGATTTTTGCACCCTAAGGGACATTTCCATAGAAAACCACGAAGAGCATTGAACCCAAAAACATGCCTAACCGGAGAAATTCAGTATCAGGTAAGTTTTGGGATCAAACTCAAACTCTTGTTTATCGCAATTACTATTCAAAATTAAGATTTCTATTAGCCATAGAAAAACAAATTAATCATATTAGATAAAAAGGTCGAGGGCTAATTCATTCAAAATAAAGATGCCCAGAAGGATCATACCAAGTCGTCCTTCCAAGTTTATTCGTCCAGTTTGAGTTGAATATAAAGAGAAATACATTCATGATACGTAGGTCCTTAGTATTGAAACTTATCGGTTACATTTTACACCTTTTTTTCCACAACAATAAATAACAGCAAAACAAATAAACTTATCAACTTAGAAGTGACCTCATTATGGCTTCAAAGTTTTCATGGTCATGAACTAATAAATGGCCAGCATTAGGAACCTCATGATACCGAATCCATGGAAGTTTCTTTACTATATAATGATTAAATTCATTGGGAAGGACACGGTCTGCACTACCTTGCCATATATGAACACACCCTTCCTTGAATTGATTGGTCAATTCCATGGGACCGAACTCCCACTTCCCAAAAGCAGCCAGAACATCTCGGTGAAGAGATTCATATTCACTTTGTCGTGTTATTTCATCCTAGAATTGGTTGCAAAAGAAATGTCAGAACATACAAATATTACAACTTTGGCAAACCAACTAGCTTAAACATATGTTCCCCTGCCTTTCAAAATATGCCTTCCGATAAAGTGGACAATATCATACCATTGTGGAGAGTTGTGATTCATAACGTGGTATCAGGGACATGCCCTTCACGTAGCCATATCAATAGAATCCTTAAATATCGAACAAAGAATTTGTGAGCCTCGATGTGTAGTTAAATGTGACTGAAGTATCGAATAAAGAGGTGTACTTTGTTCGAGGGCTCCAAAGAAGGATTCAAAACTCGATTAAGGGGAGGTTGTTCGAGGACTCCATAGGGCTCAGGGGAAGCTTTATGGTGTACATTGTTTGAAGGACAGATTGTTGAGGATCGTTTGGGAGAGGAATCCCACATCAGATAGTTAAGGGGTTGATCATGAGTATACAAGGCACATCTCCATTGGTATGACCGTTTGGAGTTTAGGGTTTAGGGGAAACCAAAAGCAAAGCCACGAGAGCTTATGCTCAAAGGGACAATATCATACCATTATGGAGAGTCATAATTCCTAATTAGGTTCATATTAGCAAGAACAACGGCTTCTTTTAAAACCAAAAGCAAAATCACGAAAATTACCGGACCGTTATTTGGAGTGTCTATTATCTTCTTTAACAACTCTAAATCGTAATCAATGAACATGCCTTCACTCAACATTGATGGGAACCATTTCTGCTTGGTCCACCAATAGTATATCCAAGGTGTGTAATGCGCAATTCCAAATGTGAACCGAAATAATAGAGGAAGCTTCCTAAATGACTGTTTTGCTAAACTCGATGGAATGGAAGGCCACCAATAATTCACGAAAGGAACTATCAGGGAAGCTCCTAGGAGTCTGTAAATTATATAACCAATTAGCTCACCCAAAAACAATAATTCATGATCCTTTTGAAAACAACAAATTAAAATACCTGTGTGGAATGTATTTTAGACAGCTCCAAATCGGGTACGCTCCCAATGAACATCCGATTACGTAAAATTTGCTGCCGAGCTCTAATTTATCGGCTAATTCTTCAATGTCAAATGCTTCGGTCTTTGCAGAGCGTGATGGATAAGGATCGCTCTCTCCATAACCAGCTCGGTCGTATAATATTATGCATGCGTTGAGCTCCTCCATAAATTCCTATAACACAACATGATTGAATACAATTTTTTTAAAAAAGAATGAAAGTGGAAGAAGAATAAGAAGAATGTCGAACTTGAGAAGCAGCTAAGTGCATATGTCGGGAGTCATTATAGCCATGAGAAAGAATGATCTTGTATTGAGCCTTTTCCTTGGGAACTCCGAATTCTCTGTAGGCCAAATGTCTTCCATCATTGAGTTTGACTCTACGCGAAGTCAGTGGAGGACCATTTGGTGATCCACATATCTTTGGAGGGGGCGGTTTCAGTGCTTGATAAACCCATCCAACTAAACCGGCTGCAAAAGCTACAACTATTGGTGTAATCATTGTCTGGAAAAAAAAATATATGTTGATGAGGGTTGGAGTCATATTGACTCATTAAGGAAAAGATTGATTATGGATATACAAGTAAATGACGCTATTTTCATTGACATGGATTTCTAAGAGAAACAAAAACAAAAATATGATGAGAGCTTATACTCAAAATGGATAATATCATATCAATGTGGAGGCTCATTGTTCTTATCAGTGGTATTAGAACCATTTTCTTGTCTTCAATTAGTCATGTTAAGAAAATCATGTGTCGAACAAAACAGTTGTGAGTCTTGAAAGTATAGTCACATTGACTTAGGTGTCGAACAAAAAAAGTTTTTAGTCTCGAAAGTATAGTAATAGTAAATATCCGTGCTACCCTACTCTAGGTAAGAAGAGTAGTCTAAGTAATATCAAACAAATAGATATGACTGGTTAAGAGGAAACTCAATGTGTACTTTGTTCGAGGACTCTAGAGAAGAATGTGTCTTCAATATTTTCTTCGAGAAGAGGATTGTTTGAGAATCATTCAAGTCCAACATTGATTAATTAAGGAGAAGTTCATTAGTATACAAGTAAGAAAACCTATCTCCATTAACATATAATATGTTTATAACAATGACCCATAATCGAAACGAGAAACTCAGAAAACTTAAATAATCAAAAGAAGAAAACGAATAAGAATAAAAAGGAATAAAAGGAGGGAATTGAAACGCACCAGAACGAAGCGAGGAATGTGGAAGGGCAGCGCGGATCTATGTGGAGTGACAACCAATGATTTGGTTCCTTTATAGCCTGAATGTCATAACCCATATCATATTCTCCATTCATTATCAAGAACTCAATAGCAAATCCTAATAAAGGCAATTCCATGTATGCCAATTTAAGAGAGTAAAGTATATACTAAAAGTATTTAAGCCATTAGTTACGTATTTATGCAAACAATTTACATATTTCTTTCCTAACAATTTACATATTTCTTTCCTCCAAGTGTTGTTTTCGTTACTTGCGTTGGCGTTTGCCATTTATAGAAAGGGAAAACAACATTTAATCTGCATGTAACACATTTTTTGAAATTGGATTGGTATGTGATTTATACAAATATTTCAACATGACCTTCAATTACAACCGATTGAAGATAAGAATTGGAAAAGTATGAGAACATTCAATTCAATAATAAATTATTTAAGATGAGTGTTGTAACGACCCAAAAATTTCTATTTAATGTAAAGTCGCTACTGTATACGTACCATAAACATTGAATGCGGAAGAATTCATTTAAATTTCCTAAAACATAACCTTCATCTTAAAACACAGTCATGGACTTATGTGTTTCGAAAACATCGTTCAAAACGATACAACAATAAAATAAATAAGAGTTTCAGTTAAAAACATCCTATTCTAGCCTAAGTCTAAGAAAATAATTACCACTATCCTATGCATGTGTCATAGTCTCGAATTGCGATGCCGTCGTCAACCGTACAGGAATGCCTTGTCTTAACCTGAAAAATGTAGTAGCACATGACTTGAGTATTTACAGAAATGCTTAGTAAGTGACCCCACTATTGGGGTTAAATGCATCAATCACATGCAAATAAGATGATAGGACCTATCTTTCAATCTGTCTTCCTACGGTGCTGTTCTAACGGGCAATTTGGATGTGTACCATATACTCTACACACAGCCCATACGTGCGGGTATGGGCTCACCAGTTAATTCGTACACCGCTGGGCCACCTTACTTGTCGGGTGAGCATATACTGGGACGCTCCCTAGGCCAGACACCCGTTAGAACTAGTAACTGTCATGACAACGCTATGCAAAACATAACGATTGTTGTCCTGCCATTGGATGTACGTGTCCGTACCCTCGTGATGGAATAGGGGTATCCCCCCAATGCATGAACACACATAATGCATGAGGTCTCCAATATTTCTACTTTTATCATTAATGAATATAACCCCGCTATCATCTTTCATGACATGTCATTTTTCATTTTTCAGTCTATGTATCATACATAATCCTAACGGGTTACATTTCATTTCATGTATCGTGATATCATGTCATCATAACATGCTGTATATATACAATTTAGAAAACATAGCATAACACTCCATGCTTTTAACATGTCATTTCATAACGTGCAATTCATACAACAATTACCTCAATGATCACACAAAACAATCTAAAAATAACATATCACATCACAATATATCGTAAACACTTCATGGTCATATTGGTCCCTAACTTATGTTAGTCTTAACGTTCTTATAACTATCACAGTCATATTGTTACATAAACGTACCTTAGTCATATCATCACAGGAACGTATCCTAACGCTATCGTTCTATCAATCTATCACAAACCTATCCCTTTCTACCCATATCCTAACCATATTCTTTCATCAATCTCCCATATTCATAGCACTCGAGTATGTAACCTAACCCTAACATTTCATGAACGTATCTTACTCTTATCGTTAGATTTCGTATTGTGCATCGTTCTCGTATCCTATCTCAAACATATCCTTGAACACATCGTGCCATAATTATTATCATACAATTCACATATTATATCATAACATAAACATAATATAAGCATACCGATTCCCAGATAGTTCATACATATCAGCATATATGACATGTGCAGAACCACGGGGAACGTGTCAACATTAAATATAACCATACCGATAGTAAGGCCACTTACCTAGCTAGCTTAAGTCGTTGTCACGAATATATCTTTAATGAAAGTTCGATTCCATCCTTTGAAATCTGAGTCAACCTATGTGAGCCCACAACATCAGTTTCAAGTTTGAACTCTACAAAATTATTTCTCTAATTTAGATTAGTCTATTGTTAAAAGTCTTGAAATGTGATATATCTATAATTATATTTTCATTAAAAATCTTATTTTCCATAGTTACTGTTGTATAAAAGAATAGATACACCTATTTCAAGTTATTCTGGGCTTTACTACTCTCTGTATTTACCTTCTATATTTACCTTTCTCTCTATCTTTACTTTGTGGTTTTTAATTCCTTAATTTTTTTTTATCTGTTGCCTTTTAATTCTGTTCTCATGTATTGGAAATTACTAGTGGATCTCTATTTCCAAATATTTCCTTATCTCAGACCTGTTAACAAATTTTCTTGTCATTCTATTTTTAATCTATTAATTTGGCTACTGATATAAATTTATCTAATATTACTAATCTGACGTGATTTACTAGAATTCTTATAAATGATTGACATTTAGTTTCTAACTCAAAGCTAAACCATTGTAATAATTGGATGAAGATCTAACTATAATTGACTGTGATTCTAAAAAAAATAGGATAAAAGAAAATAAAGATTTAATATATACCTTATTGATCAGATCTTTCTTCACGTAAGTCTCCTGTGAATCTCTGGGTAAAGACCATTCTCCTTTTCTTTTTTCCTTAGGTAAATCTGACAATTATTGTTTTTTGTTTTGTTTTGCAGGAACAGTTACTTTCTGCCATGAGGATGGGTTGAGGAGAGATAAGCGTGGGGAGAGATGAGAGGTTAGTGGAGAGAAGTGAGGAAAGGTTGTTATTTATTTATTTATTTATTATTATTATTATTTTAGCTCTTTTTATAATTATTTTTATTTGTTGATTTGTTTATGTATTTTTGGGCTATTACAAAGGTAATACTTCAAAAACAAAAACAAAAAAAAGTTGAAAATAAGAGGGGTTACATTGGTTGGTCATTAGAGTGATATCTAGAGAAGAGTTGGTTTAATTCTACGTCCACAGAAAACCCAAAATATAAACCGAGTTTGACATAAATGTTTGGTTGTTCTTGACTGTAATGTCTGACGGTCACTCAGCATCTTCGACACCAATTTCCGACGAGCACACAGTGATCCCAACGTCGACAACCTTACTTCTACTCGGTTCTTCCTCCGGAAACAATAATTCTAACGTTCCGAGAAACCCTCCAAAATACCGAATGAATCAACCCACTCGATTTACTTGTAAGGTGCTATTTGTACTACCCTAAAAACTTAAAAGATAACTCAAAATTAAGTAAAAATGTAAGGATTAGCCCAAGAACCACTCATTAAGAACGTAAACCAAATGTTTTTTTTCCAGAATCACAAGTTATAAAATTAACCCACTATATTCCCTCGATATGAAACTTTAATGAGGCCTAATACCATAAAATAAGGGTGTATGCAAAGTTTTACCCACACAGGAGCATATCTAAGCCCTAAACCAAAGATAAAAGGGAAAAATGACCAAAATGCCCCACTGATACCTGTGTATTCATGACCAAGATGGACTCTAAATTACTAAAATATTTATATGAGGCATATTTATAAGATTATGTTCGACTACGCTTGATTTTAAAGCCATTGGAGTATGTTTAAGGCATAGATTAAGACTCGGATAAAAAAAAACCAAAATATCTCTATTATGTCTTTCGACATAAAATTTTATACGTGGCTTATTTATGTTATTATGAAATAGTTTTAAAAGTATTTGATTATGTTTAAGGTATAATGTCACAACTGATATTATATTTTTCATGAAATTCCGTCATTATAGATTTATATCTATATATATATATATATATATATATAAAACAAAATAGGAAAATGAAAATTTTGTTCGGTATTACTTCAAGCTGAAAAGTAGGGGTTGGCCTCAGTTATAAACTGGAGGTCCCTCAATTCATTTTATCATTTTATTTCAACTGTTTGAAGCCAGTTGGAGAATACATTGTCGGACAACTCTAGGTCCGCATTTGTTAGGTTTAGTTAGCTTATATTATATTAGGTGAGCTAATTCACATAGTAGAATGCTAATCTATCATTGTGGAACTTCTTAGGTAGAATTAAATTTCAAATAGAAGCTAGCATCAAAGGGTCGTAGTAGCTTCGGCCTAAGCCAACCAAGTAAGTAACCCTACGATTAATTTGGTTATAATTGTATGCTGAATGATGACACGTGCCCGTGGCTTTGCACGTGTCATATACTCATATATGCAAACTATTATGATATGATATGTGTATGTGAATATTATGTTATATGTGATGAATTGATATGGTTGCAATATGATATGTTTGAAGAGATGCTCAAGTTATGTAATGTGATTGTTATGATACATGCATAATATATGATATGATTGACATGAATGATATATGATATGATTGGCATGCAAAATGATGAATTAGCATGAGATACAACTCTGATATACGCCGGGAAGATATAATAAAAATGATATAATAAATGATAAGATATGAACGAAAATGCAAGAGGGGTTGTGATACATGATAATGAAAAAGAAAAAATGTTGGGACCTCATGCATTATTGTGTGTTCATGTACAGAGGATACCATTTCCTCTTTTACGATAGTACGAACATGTACGCTACGAGGCAGAGAAATGATCATTATGTTTAACATAATACTGTCATGACGGCCTCTATTTCTAATGGGTTTCAGGCATCAACAACCACTAGAGAATGATTGTTCGACCACAAAGGGGCCTAGGAGGTGTGCAAACTGACTAGTGGGTCCATACTCGTGTGTGTGGACCATGTGTAGTAAATTAAATACACATCCAATTGCTAGCTTATGATAGCCGTCGTACGAACATAGGTTGATATGATAGGTCTCATTCATGATTTGTGTGTGCTTGCAATTAACCCAGTAGGGGGTTGCTTGCTATGTATTTCTTAAAATGATCAAGTCATGTATTACTCTTATTTTCAGGTAAAGGCAAGACTCCCTTATGTGGATGACGGTGGCATCGCAACCTCGGAGACCGTGACTCATGCATATGGTAGTTGTACTTATTTTCTTAGAAAGTTAGAATAGACTGTTTTAATTTTAATGCTTATTTATTCCATTTAGTACTTCGTCCTGTTGTTTTAAAAATGTTTTCGAACGCATAAGTCCATGACAGTGTTTTAAGATGAAGTTTATGTTTTATTATAAAGTTTAAACGCTTATTTCCACACAAAATGATTACGTTACGATGACTGAAGCCACTCTAGGTAAATAAAAATCTATTTTTCCATCCTATGTAATCACTGTAAAAATAAAAATAAAAATAAATTATAATAATAATTAAAAAAAAAAATGGCAACTGATCCTACCTTTCACATCTCCTTCCCTCTTCCCAACCCCAACACCTCCTACAACAGCAAATTCTGTTAGAGAGAAAAAGAAAAAAAAAAAATATAATTCCTTCAAAAACAAATAAAAGAAAGGTTTAAGGTGGAAGGAGATATGTGATTGTCTAAAAGAATTGTGTAAATGAAAAGAATTGTGTATGAGATTGTCTAAAAGTAACCGTGAAAAGGAAACAAAAAGAGATAAAAAGGGGAAGATAGTGACTATAATTAAAAGAAAGAAAAAAAAAAAAAAAGGAAATACACAATGAGAGAAGAAAATATATGGAAAATGTATAAGTATAACAATGGACCAACTTAAATTAGAGAAATAATTTTGTACAAGTTTGAACTTCAAACTGACGTCATGGGCTCACATAGGTTGACTTGGATTACAATGGACAGAATTAAACCTTCATTAAGGATAAATTTGTGACAACAATGTAAGCTAATTAGATAAGTGATATTACCATCGACATACTTATATTTGATGCTGACGTATGCTTTGTGGTTTTGCATGTGTCATAAATTTAATGTGTGAATTGTTTATGAATCGATATGACTATGATACGTTGTGTATGCATTATAATATGTGAATGATATGATAACTCTTACGTTATAATGTGTTCAATGGTATGTTTGAGATAGGATACGATAAAGATGCGATAAACGTAATATAATGATATGACTAAGATGATTAATATAACGATATGGTTCTGTTATGTATAAAAAAGAGTATGATTATGATAGATTGATAGAACGATATGGTTAGGATACGTTCTTGTAAGAACATGCCTAATTGAAAAATTCGGTATCACTTAAGTTTTGGGATCAAACTCAAACTTAAATTCTTGTTACCAACCATATTTTTCAAAATTAAGGTGTCTATTAGCCTTAGGGAAATAAATTAAACATATATGATGAAAGGGTCGAGGGCTAATTCGTCCGAAATAAAGCTGCCTAGAAAGATCAAACTCTACGTTTGAAATTGGCCACATCCACGCCAAGTCGTATTTCCAAGTTTATTCATCTAGTTTGAGAGGAATATAAGGAGAAATACATCTAGATATGGAGGTCGTTACATTAACCTACGAAATTTATCTAGCTAGAAGTGACCTCATTATGGCTTCAAAGTTTTCAGGGTCATAGACAAATAAATGGCCAACATTAGGAACCTCATGATACCGAATCCATGGAAGTTTTTGTACTACATAATGATTAAGTTCATTGCAGATGACACGGTCTGCACTACCTTGCCATAAATGAACAGACCCTTCCTTGAATTGATTGGTCAATTCCATGGGATCGAACTCCCAGTTTGCATAAGCAACCAGAACATCTCGATGAAGAGATTCATATTCACCTTGTTGTGTTATTTCTTCCTGAAAATGGTTGCACCCCAAATGTTAGAACATACAAATATGAACTAGCTTAAACATATGTTCTCCATCAAAAAGCCTTTTTGAGAATACGTCTTACGGCTAATGACGGATAGTTAACGATAGCTCTGATGGATAGCTTTGTTAGAATATGTAGTAATGAGGTCACTATTTTAGTAAATGATGCGGAGAAGGGTAGTGACATTGATGTTGAGGATCGTTGGGAGATTAGTCTCACATCGGCTAATTAAGGGGAAGTAAAGTCCATTGGCATGAGGTGTTTTGGAAAAACCAAAAGCAAAACCACGAGAGCTTATGATCAAAGTGGACAATATCATACCATTGTGAAAAATCATGATTCCTAACGTGGTATCAGAGCCATGCACTTAACTTAGTCATGTCAATAGAATCCTCAAATGTCGAATAAAGAAGTTGTGAACCTTGAATGTGAAGTCAAAAGTGACTAAAGTGTCGAACAAAGGGTGTATTTTGTTCGAGGGCTCCAAAGAAGGAGTCGAACCTCAATTAAGGGGAAGTTATTCGAGGGCAACGTAGGCCTCCAAGGAGGCTCTATGGTGTACTTTGTTCGAGGGGAGGATTGTTGAGAATCATTGGGAGGGGAGTTCCACATCGGCTAATTAAGGGGTTGATCATGGATTTATAAGTAAATAATACAGCTCCATTGGTATGAGGCCTTTTGGGGAAACCAAAAGGAAAGCCACGAGAGCTTATGCTAAAAGTGGACAATATCATACCATTATGGAGAGTCCTAATTCCTAATTAGGTTCATATTAGCAAGAACAACGGCTTCTTTTGAAACCAAAAGTAAAAACGCGAGAATTACCTGATTGTTATTTGGAGTGTCTATTATTTTCTTTAACAACTCTAAATCGTAATCAATGAACATGCCTTCATTGAACATTGATGGGAACCATTTCTGCTTGGTCCACCAATAGTATATCCAAGGTGTGTAATGCGCAATTCCATATGTGAACTGGAATAATAGAGGAAGCTTCCTAAATGACTGTTTTGCTAGAGCCGATGGAATGGAAGGCCACCAATAATTCACGAAAGGAACTACCAGGCAAGCTCCTACGAGTCTGTAAATTATATAACCAATTAGCTCACCCAAAAACAATAATTCATGATCCTTTTAAAAACAACAAATTAAAATACCTGTGTGGAATGTATTTTAGACAGCTCCAAATTGGGTACGCTCCCAATGAAAATCCGATTACGTAAAATTTGCTGTCGAGCTCTAATTTATCGGCTAATTCTTCAATGTCAAATGCTTCGGTCTTTGCGGAGCGTGATGGATATGGATCGCTCTCTCCGTAACCAGCTCGGTCGTATAATATTATGCATGCGTTGAGCTCCTCCATAAGTTCCTATAACACAACATGATTGAATACAATTTTTTTAAAAAAGAATGAAAGTTGAAGAAGAGGAAGAACAATGTCGTACTTGAGAAGCAGCTAAGTACATATGTCGGGAGTCATAATAGCCATGAGAAAGAATGATCTTGTGTTGAGCCTTTTCCTTAGGAACTCCGAATTCTCTGTAGGCCAAATGTCTTCCATCATTGAGTTTGACTCTACGCGAAGTCAGTGGAGGACCATTTGGTGATCCACATATCTTTGGAGGCGGCGGTTTCAGTGCTTGATAAACCCAGCCAACTAAACCGGCTGCAAAAGCTACCACTATTGGTGCAATCATTGTCTGAAAAAAAAAAAAAAAAAAAAAAAGTTCCACATGGTTGGAGTTCCGTATTGACTAATTAAGAAAAAGATCATGAATATACAAGTAATGGACACTACCTCCATTGACATGAATTTATGAGAGAACCAAAAGTAAAAATATGATGAGAGCTTATACTCAAATGGATAATATCGTACCAATGTGGAGGTTCATTGTTCTTATCAGTGGTATTAGATCCATTCTCTTGTCTTCAATTAGTCATGTTAAGAAAATCTTCAAGTGTCGAACAAAAAGGTTGTGAGTCTTGAAAGTGTAGTCACATTGACACAGTGTCAAATAAAAAAGTTTCGAGTCGCAAAAGTATAGTCATAGTAAAGATTTATGGTACTCTACTCTTATTAAGAAGAGTAGTCTAAGTAATATCAAACAAATAGATATGCCTGGTTAAGAGGAGACTCGATGTGTAATTTGTTCGAGGACTCTAGAGAAAAATGTGCCTTCAATATTTTCTTAGAGAAGATGATTGTTTGAGAATCGTTCAAGTTCAACATTGATTAATTAAGGAGAAGTTCATTAGTATACAAGTAAGAAATACTGTCTCCATTAACATATCATATGTTTATAATAACGACCCATAATCAAAACAAGAAACTAAAAAGAAGAAAATGAATAAGATTAAAAAGGAATAAAAGGAGGGAATTGAAACGCACCCAGACGAAGTGAGGAACGTGGAAGGGCAGCGCGATCTGTGTGGAGTGACAACCAATGGTTTGGTTCCTTTATAGCCTGAATGGCATAACCCATATCATATTCTCTATTCATTATCATTATCTGAATAGCAAATCCTAATAAAGGCAATTCCATGTATGCCAATTTAAGAGAGTAAAGTATATACTAAAAGTATATAAGCAATTAGTTATGTATTTATGCAAACAATATTTCTTTCCTCTGAGTGTTGTTTTCATTACTTACGTTGGCGTTTGCCATTTGTGGGAAAGGAAAACATTTATTTTGCATGTAACACATTTTTTTAAATCGGATTGGTATGTGATTTGTACATATATTTCAACATGATCCTCAATTACGACCCATTGAAGATAATAATTGGAAAAGTAACGAGAACATTGAATTCAATAATAAATAAGTATAATACTTCAAAAACAAAAACAAAAAAGAGTTGGTCAGTCATTAGACCCAAAATATAAATCGAGTTTGACATAAATACTTGTGTCCTTGATTGTAATGTCTGACGGTCACGCAACGTCTTCAACACTAGTTTTCGGCGTGCACACAGTGATCCCAATGTCGACAACCTTACTTCTACTCGGTTCTTCCTTCGGAAACCACGATTCTAACGTTCTGGGAAACCCTCCAAAACACCGAATGAATCGACCCACTCAATTTTCTTTCGAAGTCTATCGGTTTTCAGCTCTCTCAGACACACTTGAATGCAAAGATAAATTCGGGAGAAAATTGTTTCAAGGGTTGCTGCAAAATTGTGCATGGAAGAATATAAAAGATTTGTGAACGTTTTCCATTAAAATAATAATTGTCTCGTCGGATTCACGTATATATCCCGGCGAGAATAAATGCTCCTGTCATTTTTTGAAATAAAAATAAAATCTTAAAAATAAAAGAAAATGTGAATCAATTCCTACGCATTCATAATACGATTTTCAACAAGTTCAAGACCTGCTTAAAATTGGCTAAAATATATTTCCCAATTTGAGTTTTGATAGTTCCAAGGAGAATTTGAGGACATTTGAAATCGAGCAAGTTGAATTTGGGGAGAAATCAATGATTTTGGTTCAAACCAATTTCTTTAATTTGGTGGTGACTAAAGGATAGATTTTTTTTCAATAAGGAAATTGGGGGATTAGGAAACCTAGAACGTCCTAACCATTTGCACAAAATTCGTCCTAGACCCAGGGACTCAAGATTTTGTCCCTCAAATTGGAGAGTGAGGCACATATTGATTCCTTAAGGCCTATCTAGATAGCTCAAGGGGAAGAACAGAAAGATCTCTAGAAATACCTACACTGAGCAACCGAGGTCTCAAACTCAGCTGAGCAAGATCTTTCCTTAAAAATTACTTGTAAGGTGTTTTTCGGGAGAATCACATGTTATAAAGTTAACCCACTAAATGACATTTCCTGACTATGAAATTTTAATGGATGCTTAATACCATAAAATAAGGGTGTAGGCAAAATTTTACAAACCTAGGAGTATATATAAGCTCTGAACCAAATATAAGGAAAAAATGACTAAAATGCCCCAATGTCAGTATGTTCATGACCAAGATGGTCTCCAAATTACTAAAAATTCATATGAGCCCTATTTATGAGATTATGGATGACTACACTTGATTTTAAAGTCATTGGAGTATGTTTAAGGCATAGATTAAGACTCGGATAGAAAAAAAACTAAAATATCTACTAAGTCCTTATAATATTTGGATATAAAATTTTATATGAGACTTATTTATGCTATTATGAATGATCATGCATAGTTTAAAAGGTATTTGATTATGTTTAAGGTATAAACCAATATTAGAGTAGAAAATTAAAAAAAAAAAAAAACTAATGAACCTTGTATGAAAATTCATAGTTGTGACGAATTCCAAATGACATTATATTTTTCATGACACTCATTCATTATGGATTTATAATGTTTCTATAGGGTTAAGAACTAAATAAAGTAGGCTAGTTCCTAAAAATGCACAATCCGTACCACTCTATTCAAACCTATCTTATCCTAAGTCACCCTAAATGTAATAACAAAAAAAAAAAAAAAGAAAAAGAAAAAAAAATTAGAAAACAAAATAGGAAAATGAAAATTTTTTCAGTCCCATATTACTTAAAGTTGAGAGAGGGTCTCTATTATAAAAGGAAGGTCCCTAGCTTTATTTTATCATTTAATTTCTATGGTTTGAAGCCAGTTAAAGAATACATTGTCTGACAACTCTAGGTTAGCATTTTATTAGGTTTAGTTAGATTATATTATATATGGTGAGCTAATTCACATAGTAGAATGTCAATCTATCATCGTGGAACTCCTTAGGTAGAATTAAATTTCAGATAGAAGCAAGCATCAAATGGTCGTAGTAGCTTTGTCCTAAGCCAACCAAGTAAGTAGCCCTACCATCCATTTGGTTATAATTGTATGCTGAATGATGAAACGTGCCCGTGGCTTCGCACGTGTCATATACTCATATATGCAAACTATTATGATATGATATGTGTATCTGAATATTATGTTGTATGTGATGAAT
Organism: Cucurbita argyrosperma subsp. sororia; assembly: GCA_018691285.1. Lineage (NCBI taxonomy): Eukaryota > Viridiplantae > Streptophyta > Magnoliopsida > Cucurbitales > Cucurbitaceae > Cucurbita > Cucurbita argyrosperma. The sequence goes on from CM031893.1 coordinate 5,243,834, forward strand.
TGATATGGTTACAATGTAATATGTTTGAAGACATGCTCAAGTTATGTTATGTGACTGTTATGATATATGATATGATATATGTATAATATATGATATGATTGACATGAATGATATATGATATGATTAGCATGCAAAATGACGAATTAGCATGAGATACAACTCTGATATACGCCTGAAAGATACGATAAAAATGATATAATAAATGATAAGATATGAAGGAAAATGCAAGAGGGGTTGTGATACATGATAACGAAAAAAAAATGTTGGGACCTCATGCATTGTTGTGTGTTCATGCATTGGAGGATACCCCTTACTCTATTACGATAGTATGGACGCGTATGTTACGAGGCAAGGAATGATCATTATGTTTCATGTATAGTAAATTAAATACACATCCAATTGTTGGCTTATGATAGCCGTCGTAGGAAAATAGGTTGATATAATAGGTCTCATTCATGAATCGTATGTGCTTGCAATTAACCCCAATAGGGGGTCGCTTACTGAATATTTCTTAAAATGCTCAAGTCATGTGTTACTCTTATTTTCAGGTAAAGCCAAGACTCCACTATACGGCTGATGGTGGCATCGCAACCTAGGAGACCGTGACACATGCATATAGTAGTTGTACTTATTTTCTTAGACTTAGGTTAGAATAGACTGTTTTAATTTTAACGCTTATTCATTTCATTTACTATTTCGTTGTGTTGTTTTAAAAATATTTTCGAATGCGTAAGTCCATGATAGTGTTTTAAGATGAAGTTTATGTTTTATTATAAAGTTTAAACGCTTATTTCTGCACAAAATGGTTACATTATTGTTGGGATTTATGCACTAAAGCTTCGCAATTAATTATTTAGTTGTTAACAATAATCTACACTATTTTATTTGTAATTTAATTATTATCCATTGTATGAAAATCCAAGGTTATTAATGTAATCTTCAACAGTATGTGGTTGACATACAAGAGGATCGTGTTCAAGTAATAACCTAAAGAGTCTATAGTATATGGATAAGGTTGGGTGCCTTATCCTGGTAACACTATTGATACGGTCCACTTTGTAATCGTTACAAATGATTTGATTCAAATCATTCATGTGAGACATGTAAGTGGGGTATCCTATACAATGAGCTTATATAAGACTGAATCAAGAAATATTTAATCTCTCTTTATAAATCCGTTAATTAAGAAGATTAATATTTCACATGATGATCAAATGCGACTCGATCTTAATCCTGAGTGAGTTATGAACTCGTTACTGTGAGGGCTTGTCTTTAATTTACATGGGTGAGAATGGCTCTTTTAGTCGATTCAATATGCCTACTATTTTGGGGACTGAACCAAATAGGGAGTTGGGGACATAATATCATGAAATAAATTCACTCCTTTAAGGAAAGTAGATGAGTTGTTCTCTTAAGTACTGATTTCGGGATTTGAACAATGGGGCCCCACCCTCTCATTGGTCCGAGAGGGACTTGATTTATGATCGGATCATAGACAAATTGTTCATTAGAGAATCAGTGGTACTTAAGATGAAAGATGTAATTACAAGGGTAAAATGGACTTTTGACCCAGCTGTAATTTTGAACAACTCGTGAAGGATTGACTAGCTTGTAATGGTTCTGTCAATGGATATAATTTGTCCTACAGTGCATAAGAGTGCAACTCTAGATTTATAGTGTAGTGACCTATAGTTAATGAACGAAAATTGATTAACTAAAGAGTCTAATCAATTAATTTTATATTATTGGCAATTTATTTGAAAGAAAATTTGAAGGGTCAAATTCATATTTAATATATTTGATATATTAAATATAAAAGAGAAAATAAATTTAATTTGAAATGTTAAATTAATATTTAATATATTAGATATATTAAATAAATAGAGAAAATATATATAAGGGAAGTGTTCAAATTAATATTTAATATATTAGATATGTTAAATATAAATGGAGAAAAATATATTATAAATGGAAAAAAATATATTATAAATGGAGAAAAATATATTAATTCGAAGGATTCAAATTATTATTTAATATATATATATATATATATATATATATATATATATATTTATTTATTGTATTTGATACCATTAAATATTAAATCAATTAATGTATTAATACATTAAATAAAAATATATTTAAAAGTTGAATTAGATTCAAATTAATTAAATATATATCATAATACCTTAAATAAAAATATATTTAAAAGTTGAATTAGATTCAAATTAATTAAATATATATCCTAATACATTAAATAAAAATATATTTAAAAGTTGAATTAGATTCAAATTAATTAAATATATATTATGATATTTTGTAATATCTAAATATGATTTGTATAAGGTATTATATTCTAATATATTAAATATGCAAATATATTATTTGGTAAAGATTCTATAAGAGTCCTTGTAAATAAGACCTTCAGGGTCGAATCAAAATATATCACTCTTTCCCACTTTCTTTAGATAATGAAATTACATCTCCAAAAAATTCTCGAAACTATTCTTCTCCAATCCTTTAGGATTTTCATTCAAGAGGCTCCCACAAGCCTTGAACTTGTGTTTGAGTCATAACAAGAAAGATCTCGTGGAATGTTGAAGAGCTTTTGCATGGTTGGAAATCTTTAAGGACTTGAAAGCTAGGGTTTCTACAAAGATAGAGTTTTTACTCTCGTATTTATTACTTTTGTTTTAATTCATAATAAAAATCAAAACGGTTCCCAATGCTTTCGCTACGTGGATGAAGAGTTCATTCCCTTCCGTTATGATGACTGTAGCCCCATTAGGTAAATAGAAATCTAGGGTCCCAACACTAGACCTCCAGATATACGGTACAACATGATCATATATTTTTCCTCACCAAGGTAAGGTATCTTACGTAACCATCGTAAAAATAAATTAAAATAATAATTAAAAAAATGGTAACTTATCCAACCTTTCACATCTCCTTCCCTCCTTCCCAACCCCAGCATCCCTACGATAGTAGAACGATCAACAATTAGTTAATTTTGGATTAGAGATTAAATAAAAAGAATTTTGTATGAGATCGACTAAAAGTAATTGTGAAAAGTTAACAAAGGGAGATAAACGGGAAGATTGTGACTATAGTTAAAAGAAAAGAAAAAAAGAATGAAATACACAATAAGAGAAAAGAAAATACATGGAAAATGTAAAAAAGGTATTAATTGGTTTGTATGAAAATAATAATATAACAAACATATATAAACATTTCAAGACTTAACTCATCCAAAGACTATCGTTAGCATGAAGTATAACACATGGACCAATGTAAATTTGAGAAACAATTTTGTAAAAGTTAGAACTTGAAACTGATGTCATGGGCTCACATAGATTGACTTGGATTTCAATGAACGGAATCGAACTTTCATTGAGGATAAATTCGTGACAACAACGTAAGCTAATCAGGTAAGTGCTCTTACCATCGACATGCTTATATTTGATGATGACACGTGCTTTGTAGTTCCACACGTGTCATAAATTTGATATGTGTGAATTGTTATGAATCGATATGACTATGATATGTTATGTATGTATTATGATATGTGAATGATATGATAACTTTTACATTATAATGTGTTCAATGATATGTTTGAGATAGGATACGAGAAGGATGCAATAAACATAATATAATGATATGACTAAGATATGATTGATATAACGATATGGTTTTGTTATGTATAAAAAAGAATATGATTATGATAGATTGATAGAATGATATGGTTAGGATACGTTCTTGTAACGGTATGACTAGGATACGTTCATAAAACGATATTGTTAGGATGCATTCCTATAACAGTAAGACTAGGACACATTCATGACACGATATGATTTAGGAACGTTGGAAAACGATATGACTAAGGATATGCATATAGAAACGATATGACTACAAGGATATGGTCATGATAGACTGATAAATCAATACGATAAGGTTATGTATAGAAAATGTTATGGTTATGATAAATTGATAGAAAAATGTTAGTTCATGATAGACTGATAAAACGATACAATAAGATTATGTATAGAAAACGTTATGGTTATGATAAATTGATAAAACGATATGATAAGGTTATGTATAGAAAACGTTATGGTTATGATAAATTGATAAAATGATACGACAAGGTTATGTGTAGAAAAATGTTATGGTTATGATAGATTGATAATACGATACGATAAGGTCAAGTATTGCAAAGGATTTGATTATGATGAACTGATGAAACGATATGGATAGGATAAGTTTAGGAAACAATATGACTAACGTACGTTCAGATATGACTGTGGTATGTATAAGAACGTTAAGGCTATGATAAGTTAGAGATCGATATGACCACGAAGTGTTTACGAAACGATATGATTATGATAGGTCATAGGAATGACAAATATATATATATAGTAAAATGGTATGAGGATGATATGATATAGTTTATGGTACATAATATGTGATTATTGAAATGTTTATGATATGACACAATGTGAACCGATATGTTAGGAATATGTTACGTGATGTTATGATATACGATATGATATGATACGTGCATGTTGAGAATTGTTATCTTAGGAAGTATGAAAACGTTATGATATGATATATGTGCGACATAAATGGTATGATATGATTGACATACAAAACGACGAACTAGCATGAAATATAACCCCGACGTATGAATGAAAGATATGATAAATGATATGATAAACAATATGAGACATGATATGAAAGATGATATAATATGTATGAAATGCTAGCGGTGTTGTATTAAATGATAATGGAAATGGAAAAATGTAGGAACATCATGCATTGGGGGATACCCCTTATCCTTCACAATAGTACGGACGCGTACATTACGAGGCAGGAAAACGATCATTATGCTTATCATAATGTTGCGATAACCAAGCAAGAAACTGATCATTATGTTTATCATAATGCTGTGATGGTCAAATAGGAAAACGATTATTATGTTTAACATAATGTTGCCATGACAGCCGCTACTTCTAACGGGTATCCAACATCGAGAGCTACCAGAGAATGCTCATCCAACAAGAAAAGGGGCCGAGGAGGTGTGCGAACCAACTAGTGGGTCCATACTTACACGTGTGGACCGTGTGTAGGTACACATCTAATCTGCCCATTATAATAGTAGGGAAATGGACTATTATGATAGGTCACATTCATTAAATTGTATGGGTTTGCATTTAACCCCTGGGATCAAATACTTCTTATACTTAGCTACTTCTATTTGAGGTGAAGGCAAGATATGACTGACAATGGTATCGCAACTCAAGACATATATAGGGTAGTTGCATTTATTTTTTTTTAGATTTAGGCTAGAATAAGATGTTTTAAATTTAATTATTTATTTATTTTATTTCATCCTTTGTTGCGTAGTTTTAAAGATTTTTTCAAACAAGTACGTGTGTTGTAAAATGAAAGTTATATCTTATGAAAGTTTAGATAAGGTAATTCCACATTCAATATTCATTAAATATATTTGCTTCAATTTAGTAGAAAAATTAGGATCATTACCTCCTATTTCATAAAATTTCAGACTTAGACTACTGAGGACGCAAATGAATACTAGGGTCAACAAATGCAAAACTTGATATTGAATCTTGATTTGAATTTCAAGAATGAGACATTTTAATTGTGTCGTAGGAAATGCGGTGAAATGTCGAAGAATTATGGGTCGAATCCTTGAGATGCGGTGAAATGTCGAAGAATTATGGGTTGAATCCTTGTCTGAATCTCAAATATAGGTTTTCATTCATGTTGTTTACCCCATAACCTCTTCCAAGAGAGTTATTTAGGGGTAGGACTAGAAGTGGACAATAGATGGGATGAAAAGTCATGATATGTCTTAGGGTTCGGATTAGAGTATGGTATCCCAACATTTATTATTGAGTTTTATACTCACTCTCGTTTTTACATGTTTTTAGGTAATGACTAGATGCTAGTCGAGGATGGGAGCAAATGTAAAGCAGGTTCCATAGAGAGTCAAACCTAGGGTCGAGAGCCTCCACCATTTTGTGTCAGTTTTTGTCTCGATTGTCTTGTGTCCCACTCCCCTGTGTATTTAAACTTGTATTTGTAAGAATATACGTTGTAGGTTTGATTTTTCAAAATCTTACAAAGTCTCTTGTTTTAAAAGCGAATATTTTTTAACATATTTTTACTCTATCGTGTCAGCCCATGTCACGATTAGTGCTTCAGGAAATTTAAAAAATGGATTGTGACATTGATTGATTAGAAAATTCAGAAGATCCAAAGACATCAGAAGAAAAACCTGAACTTAAATTCTTCCTCGTCAGAGATATTTTTAAATTGAGATTTGTAGATAGCTAGAGGTTTCTTTTATCCCGGATTTTACTCAATACGAAGTGAACAAGAGTTCTATTTTCTTCCATCCTCTAATTTAATCAGTTTAAGGGTCAAATACACTATGAGTGGAGCTAAAAACCATATGATTGAAGGAGAGAACAAGGGCATGGTCTATTTTCTTAAGGAAAAAGACAAAGCTAATATGGTCGGTCCACTTAAATTAGCCCCGAACCATGATTTACAGTCTTATTTGGTTGAATTAACTCGATACTATAACATTGACCATTACATATGTGTTTATCAAATCAAGTCGCTAAAATTTATATGCTAAGCGTGTAATGATGGAAATGGACTTTTCAAAATTTTCTTTAGACTAAATTGATGTGTTATCATGATAATATAAGCTCCAATGACATAAAATTAATTAGCTCAACTTTTTAACTAATCAATTTTTATTCATCAACTATAAGTTACACGACTATAGACCTATTGTTGAAATCTTATGCAGTGTATGTCAAGCATGTTCGTAGATATAATCACTACATACAGTAGTTTCTTTTTGAGTTGTTCATAGTAAATTGGTGAAAATTTTGTTTTACTCCTATAATCTTATCATATTTATTAAGTGTCGTTAATTCCCTAACGAACAATTTTTTTATATGATCTAACTATAAACTAAGTTTTTTATGAAAGTGAGAGGGTGAGACTCTAATGCTCAAGTCCCATGATCAACACTTTTCACAATCCAATTTTTTAGACTTCAAATTGAATTTCGATGTGGACTGACAGACAAGTTTAATAAATTTTCACTAGTTTAAAAACAACACATCATATAAGGGATGAAAACAAAAAAAATATTTGTTAAAGAACAGTTCTATATTTACAAAAAAAAAAAAAAAAAAAAAAAAAAAAAAAAAAAAAAAAAAAAAAGAGAGAGAGAGAGAGAGAGTGGTATTAAAGAATGTTCATGCCCTAGTAAGCTACTAATGAGTTCAATTTGGCTAGGATGTTCAGACCTAAGCTATGCAGCTATCTAAGTTTCTCGGAACCTTGAAGTTTTTGAGGTGGTTCTCATGCATCATAAATCCAATTAGGTTTGGAGGTTGTTCACCTATTTTAATACCGATGTATCTCTTAAAAGGCTTAACTGAGTTCTGAGGTGAATCAACATTTTTATTCTTCTTAGCTAGCATACATTGGCTAGAGAGTGAATCATTAGTATCTTGAGTATGAGAGGTGCGACTTCTTCAGGAATCCTGAATATGATTTATATAAGGTTAGCTGACAACCTTTCCACGAGACTATAAGTCACGATGAAGACACCTTGTGCTAGCCAACTCCCTCAAAAGGAGTTTATTATTGAGGATTGCAGTGCCCTCGTCATCTTGGACTACAACTTTAAACTTCTCAAATTTCTTTCTTTTTGTCGTGATGTCCTTCAAAAACTAATATAATTGGGCATTTGAAATAGTGGTATGTATCTCCTTCAAAATCCATAAACTTTCAATATTGGGTTTTTATTTTTCTCTTTACCCGAGAATGGTGGTACATGATCTACTCACCTTTTAATTTTTTTTCTCTCTGTTATTATAGGATCCTTATTAGACCTTTCGTCATCTTGTTCCGTACCTTCTTTGTTCTCTTCTTGGCGGTGTCTATAGCTAGCTTCTTTGGCCTTTGCTAGCAAGTCTAGTTCTTAATTCATATGCCAACTGACCTGCTTGCACCTCCAAAGTAGTAAAGATGTTTGCTGACTTTTGAATTACTATATAATGTTTAGACATTTATTCTTTTATCAAGCTTTTTAATGATGACCTGTACATTAGACTACGCTTCATAAGCCTCATTATAAGCTTTTGATAGGATGGCTCTATTTGCAAATGCATCTACAACTTGTTTGGTTGCGTTGTTCAGTTTAGTGTAGAATGTTTATATTTGCAAACATTTTGTGTGCAATGAGGTGTATCGGGATGAGGATATTTTTTTAGTAATTCCTTCAACATTTCTCATTCCTCACTCAATGTCTCATCATCAAATGGTTGGAATGCTACTAGTTATTGTGAGTGAGAAGTACTTAAATTAACAAGCCAATATGTTCCACGAGTTGATTGTTCTAGTAGGCACAATGTTTAACCAAGATTTTGTTGCTTTAACAAAGAGTGATATAGACTTAATCTTATAACTTTCTTGTCAATTATTTGAAATCTAAACGAGTCACTTACACCCAAAAACAATTTTAAGTGTAACGAGGATCCTCATAAGACAACACATGAAATTGCCCAATTGTTTGTATCATTTAGAACATTACTAGTTTTAATTCAAACATGGTATCTGGCGTGATTATGCATAGATTCAATTCTTTCACTACTATAAATTTCAGCTCTCAATTCCTTCATCAAAGTTACTCAACGTGACCCTCCGAAGCTTAAGGAATTTTCAATTTGAAGGAAAAGAGACTATAGATAGGAATTCATCAATTTTCCCCAATTTAAGTCCAAAATCGATTTCCTTAAAAATTAAGGTCCCACGCTCAAAGTCGTTCCTACAAACAAATTTCTATAGCTTGAGGAAAGGATATCGAAGAGGTGACATGAAGGAATCGGGCCTTGAAAACCCCTAGAATCAGCTGCCCAAAAAGAAATCCTCTATTTTAGCTCCGGCGAGAAAATTGATTTTGGACGAACTTTGGAAGCAAATATTTTAGGCTATGATTCACAAAAAGGTATGAAATCAATTCGAAGCTCTTCCTTGTAATACTATCTTTAAGTTTCATGAAGAAATCGAGGGGAGAAACGAAGCGATTAGAGCTGTGGAGGGTCATTTTCAGACGGCAGCGCAAAGGACGCACTTGTCTTCTTCCTGTCCAAGGGAAGAAGACGATGACGTGGCCGGTTCAATTGAACAGGCCAAGTCAGCCCAAAATCTGATCTTTCCTCAGTTTTTCTTAATTTTAACCCCTTTCAAACCAGTTTTCACCAACAACTTTATGGTTCCAAAAGCTAGACATGATAAGGATTCTGTGGAAGGAAATTTGAGATAATTCGGATACCGGAAGCTCAAGAACGGAGGTCCCGAACGTCAACGATGAGGTAAGTAGCCACCTTGGACTTTTCTTAAGAAATACTTGTAGGAATCGCTTGAATTTTCATATGAACCCTAAACCAAGTATGACACAAGGATGTATGAAAGAAAAATCCAAAGAACCGTGAGTTAAGGCCCTAAACCGATCAAATTACTCAGGATTTAAGGAATGTTAAAATAACCCACTAAATTAGCCCTTATGCCTATGAAATTTTAATGCTAAGCATATTATAGCATGTTTAGGTTATATATGAAATTTAGTGGTCATTGGATAAGGATGAGTAGGTAAACCAAGAAACGGGGCTAAATGACCATAATGTCCCTAAGGATATCTACCTACGGTTCATGACCTAGATGACCTTCAAAGTTATGAAACTCCATAGTAGACCTTAATTAATGATGTCTGATTATGTGGTGAAGTATAGAAGCCATTGGAGCACGCTAAGTAGCCAAACTAAGAATTAGGGGTAAAATGACCACAATGCCCCTAAAGAAGACTATCCACGGGTTAAGTCCTAAATGACCTCCCAATATTATGAAATGTTGTATGAATCATTATCTCAGGAGGTTGTATAAGATAATGAAGTTTGGGAGTTATTGGGAAATGTTAAGTAGCAAAACCAAGATATGGGGAAAAACGTACATCACGATCCACATGACTTTACCATCTAGGATGACTAAAGAGGTATCCATGAAATAAGAGATTCTCCATAAGTACCCTTGATTGCTAATAAGATTCTACGTGTACAAGGTCACGTCGGCTATGTTGGGTTTTATGTCCTAGAACTCATAGTTTGTAAACAAAAACATATTCTATTTTCAATAAAGTTATTATTCTTGTTTATTCAGTAAAGATTGTTATTGAATAAAGTGAACTTTACGATCATTAAACTAAATCCAATAAACTAAGAACACTCTGGCTATAGTATTATTACTTGAACTATATGTAGAGACATAAGAGTGGATCAAGTTCAAGTATATAGTCAAAATGATCTATAGTATAAGAATAAGGTTGACTACCTTATTCTGGGGACACTATAGATGCGGCCCACTTTTGTATATGATATAAACAATGTGATCACTAAATTGTACATGTGGAGACATGTGAGTGGGGGCGTCCTATGCAATGAGTATTGCATAAGATCGGACCATGAAGAAAACCACTCTCACTTTATAATGTCGTTTACTGTTGAGACTGGTTTTCTTTTCATTTGATGACCTAGGTAACTCGATCTTAATCCTGAGCTAACCATGAACTCCTGTTTATTCCGAATTATCCTTAGATTTGCATGGGTGAGAGTGGCTCTAGTTCGTAGACTCAATAGGCCTCCCATTTCAGGAGCAAGACTGGGTGAATGGCTGGGGACATGGGGTGCAAGATGGAATTCACTTCTACCCACTTTTAGGGATAGAAGAGAGGTAGTTCCCTTAAGCACTGACTCCAGGTCTTGAACAAGGGGCCCCACCCTCTCATTGGCCTGAGAGGGATTCGGTTTATTGGTTGGACCACAAACCAATTGTTCATTAGAGGATCAGTGAGACATAAGGAACAAGAAGTAACTTCAAGGGTAAAACGGTAAATTGACCCAGCTCTAGTTACGAACAACCTATGAAGGATCGACTTACTAATTATGGTTATATCAAATAGATAGAAATATATCTATAGTGAGGGGAGTGCAACTACTAGGCTATAGTGGAGTGTCCTAGTAGTTAACGAATGTTGGTTAACAAGGTTAATGAGTTTAACCGGTTAATCTTGGATCGTTGGAGCCCATGATCTATAGGTCCATTAGGTCCCTCTGCTAGCTCATATCAGACTAAACCATAGAACAATGTGACGAGTGAGTTCAAAGTGTTCGAATTCAAATTAGGGAATATTCGCTACATATATACGATATATTTAACCGCATTTTTGTTTTATTTATGAATTAAACAAAAAGAGAGAATGTCAGATATTTAAATAAGATTTAAATATCTTAATCAAATATGTGTCGAAATTGATTGGGATTGACATTTGAATTAATATTAAATATTAATTAAATAGTTTAATTAATCATTTAATATTACTTTAATTTGAAATTAATTATTCAAATTAATTGTTGAATTAAAATGAAGAAAGTCAAAATGTTGACTTCATTTAATGGAAACATCCATGTTAGCGGAATTTTGAGGTATCAAAATTTGGTTTAACCAAACTTGCATGCTTGCCAAATAAACCCACAAATTGTAGTGGAATTTTGAGTGTCAAAATTTGGTAAACTCAAACTTGAATGCTTGCCACATAATCCCAAACATTTGAGTGGAATTTTGAGGGTCAAAATTTGGTGATCTCAAATTTATATGAACATGTAAACATAACTCTATAAATAGAGTGATCATGGTACATGGAAGGTCTCCCTTGGTGAAAAACCTTGAGAAAAACCTCTCACAAACACTCTCTTCATATATACAAAATCCCTCCCAAGTTTAGTCACTCATCGGATTCCACAATCCCGTTCTAAAGTCGGAGGATAGTGGAGAAGACACTAGTAGTGGTTCGAAACCGGTTCGTGAGGAAAAAGGAATTTGAATTACAAAAGGTTAGTATTCAAACTCATTAAGTTTTAATACTTATGAACATGGTAGTTATTTACTATAATTGATGTTCTAAAAGTGCCTAAGATCCAAATTGCTTCCGTATGTGTTATATTAACACCATCAGGCTATTCCTAAGAAAAACTTATAAGTTTCAAACATGACCCAAGACGTAATGCATAAACCTAGGATCCCCAAGAATACAAGGAAACACCTAGGTCAATGCAAATGGTATGCTTAACAAGCTGCTAGGATCCATGTCCGAAGTAACCATCATCTCCCATCACGAAGGTGTTAATATAACACATGCGGAATCAATTTGGATCGTAGGCACTTTTAGAACATCAATTATAGTAAATAACTACCATGTTCATAAGTATTAAAACTTAATGAATTTAAATACTAACCTTTTGTAGTTTAAATTCCTTTTTCCTCACGAACCGGTTTCAAACCGCCACTAGTGTCTTCTCCATCCTCTGGCCTTATTACGATTTTGTGGAATCCGGTGAGTGACTAAACTTGGGAGAGATTTTGTATATGTGAAGAGAGTGTTTGTGAGAGGTTTTTCTCAAGGTTTTTCACTAAGAAGAAGAAGACCTTCCATGTACTATGATCACTCTATTTAAAGAGTCATGTTTGCATGTTCATACAAATTTGAGATCATCAAATTTTGACACTTAAAATTCCACTCAAATGTTTGGGATTATGTGGCAAGCATGCATGTGTTTGAGTTAACCAAATTTGACACTCAAAATTCCACTTAAACTTGTGGGGTTTATTTGGCAAGTTTGGTTAAACCAAATTTTGACACCTCAAAATTCCACTAACATGGATTTTTCATGAAGTCAACATTTTGACTTTCTTCATTTTAATTCAACAATTAATTTGAATAATGAATTTCAAATTGAAGTAACATTAAATGATTAATTAAACTATTTAATTAATAATTAATATTAATTCAAATGCCAATCCTAATCAATTCCGACACATAATTGATTAAGATATTTAAATCTTATTTAAATATCTCAGATTCTCTCTTTTTGTTTAATTCGTAAATAAAACAAAAATACGGTTAAATATATCGTATATATGTAGCGCATATTCCTAATTTGAATTCGAACACTTCGAACTCACTCGTCAGACTGTTCTATGGTTTAGTCCGATATGAGCTAGCAGAGGGACCTAATGGACCTATAGATCATGGGCTCCAACGATCCAAGATTAATTGGCTAAACTCATTAACCTTGTTAACCAACATTCGTTAACTACTAGGACACTCCACTATAGCCTAGTAGTTGCACTCCCCTTACTATAGATATATTTCTGTCCATTTGATATAACCATGATTAGTAAGTCGATCCTTCACAGGTTGTTCATAACTAGAGCTGGGTCAATTTACCGTTTTACCCTTGAAGTTACTTCTTGTTCCTTATGTCTCACTGATCCTTTAATGAACAATTGGTTTGTGGTCCAACCAATAAACCGAATCCCTCTCAAGCCAATGAGAGGGTGGGGCCCCTTGTTCAAGACCTGGAGTCAGTGCTTAAGGGAACTACCTCTCTTCTATCCCTAAAAGTGGGTAGAAGTGAATTCCATCTTGCACCCCATGTCCCCAGCCATTCACCCAGTCTTGCTCCTGAAATGGGAGGCCTATTGAGTCTACGAACTAGAGCCACTCTCACCCATGCAAATCTAAGGATAATTCGGAATAAACAGGAGTTCATGGTTAGCTCAGGATTAAAACCGAGTTACCTAGGTTATCGAATGAAAAGAAAATCAGTCTCAACAGTAAACGACATTATAAAGTGAGAGTGATTTTCTTCATGGTCCGAACTTATGCAATACTTATTGCATTGGACGCCCCCACTCACATATCTTCACATGTACAATTTAGTGATCACATTGTTTATATCATATACAAAAGTGGGCCGCATCCATAGTGTCCCCAGAATAAGGTACTCAACCTTATCCTTATACTATAGATCATTTTGACTATATACTTGAACTTGATCCACTCTTATATCTCTACATATAGTTCAAGTTTAAGCTAAGAGTTGAACTTTGGAGTGGATTTTAGCTCCTTTTTACAAATTCCTAAGCTCACTTTTGAAGGTTATACAAGATGATTACTTCTATAACGATTTTGTAATTTCTATTCACAATATTTAACTAGAATTATTCATTACCCTTCAATTATCTTCAAGTATTCTTACAACAGAACTAGAGTATTAAAGAAGATTTATTTGCTATCCCTATTCTTTCGAATAAGAAAAATAACTAGGTATGTAAAGTGACCAATTAAACAAATATGTAGATTATTAATAACAACTCTGATATGGAAATAAACCCAAGGGAAAGTATGGAACGGATTACCTTGATGATCAAGATCAAGAGTAAAGAAAACTCGTTTCTAAACTCGTGATTCGAATCACTCCATAAGAGGTTTGATCAATACCACTTGAATGACTCTACATGCAAGTTCTAAACACAAGAATTTGCAAAGAAAGTTTAGCTCTCAACAAAGCTAAAATAGAAATTATATTCTTAGTTCTAAAATCTGATGTCTAATCAAAGAAAAGAAGGCTTTATATAGCCCTTACAACCTTAACATATGTGATACATAACTCCCAAATTAAATAGGCTAGTAAATGAAAAATACCCATAACCTCCCTATTAAAATGACTAGTTAATGGTGGAATATAGGAACCTAGGTGGGATACAATATAACCTTAACTCCTATATTTAAAACTAGCTTAAATATAACAAACAAATAGTTAAACTATAATTAAATAATGCAATTAATAAAATGTGCTTATTGACTCATCCTTGGACTTGTTTCATAAATTCAGCGGAGTTCATTAAATGCAACTTAAAGTGCATTTAATTCATCTCTTTCTTGACGCTCAACTTTGCACAACATATAAGGGAGGTGTGAATGTTTGCTGGATCCACCACACCTAAATGGGGGTGAGAGTTCTCTTATTCATAATCATTTACCGAATACAGAAATATGGTAAATTACAAATAATATGGAAATAGCAATAAAAGGAAAGAATAATAAATGAATACAATATATTTGCCTTTAATAAAAGGGCAAATATGATAACCCGTAATGTAAGGCAAATATAGATATTTGCCTTATAATGAACGGTCAACTATCCTTAACACCCCCCGCAAGCTGAGCGTCGGATTTGAACGAACGTGAAGCTTGGATCTGAAAAATTCAAAGAGAGGTCGAGAAATACTCTTTGTGAAGATGTCAGCAACTTGGAGATGAGAGGGTACATATTGTGTGCGAAGTTTGCCAGCGATAAAAAGTTCTCGAAGGAAATGATAATCTAGTTCAACATGTTTGGCCCGCTTGTGAGAAACGGGATTA
Source organism: Cucurbita argyrosperma subsp. sororia (assembly GCA_018691285.1). Classification (NCBI taxonomy): domain Eukaryota; kingdom Viridiplantae; phylum Streptophyta; class Magnoliopsida; order Cucurbitales; family Cucurbitaceae; genus Cucurbita; species Cucurbita argyrosperma. The sequence goes on from CM031893.1 coordinate 5,259,198, forward strand.
GAGCTAAAAAAAATAGCACTTTTGTTGTCACATAAGAGTAAGGGCTGCTGTGAAATAGGGACCTTGAGGTCATGCAAAAGATGCGTAACCCAAAGAAGTTCAGCAGCAGTTGTGGCAAGAGCACGATACTCAGATTCACAGCTGGAGCGTGAGACAGTAGGTTTCTTTTTGGCACTCCAAGAAACGAGATTGTTACCAAGATAAATAGAATAGTCGGATGTAGAACGACGAGTAACGGGACAACCAGCCCAGTCAGCATCCGAATAAGCGACTAGCGTACTAGGAACAGTGGATGGACGAAAGGTAAGACCAAAGTGGAGTGTTCCTTTAACATAGCGAAGAATACGTTTGATAGCAAGAAAGTGATCTGCAGTAGGGGCATGCAAGAATTGACTGACAGAATTGACAGCATAGGCAATATCTTGACGCGTAATAGTCAAGTACTGAAGGGCGCCAACAAGAGATCTGTAGAGAGTAGGATCAGAGAAAGGAGAACCATCAGCAGTTAGGTGTTGAGAAACAACCATGAGAGTGTAAACTGGTTTACTATCGAGCAACTGAGCACGCGTAAGAGTATCTCGAGCATATTTTAACTGACTAATAAAGAGACCATCAGGAGTGGGTGAAGCTTCAAGACCAAGAAAGTAACTGAGAGAACCCAAATCTTTGGTAGCAAACTTAGAATGAAGCTTGCGAGTAAAGCTGTCAATAAGAGATGAGTTGTTGCCGGTAACAATAATGTCATCAACATAAAGAAGCAAATAGATAAGGTTAGATTGCTGATGAAAGACAAAAAGGGACGTGTCAGCGCGACTGCAAGAAAACCCAAGTGTGAGAAGAAATGAGCTAAAACGCTGAAACCAAGCACGAGGAGCTTGCTTTAAGCCATAGAGGGCTTTCTTTAATAGAAAAACATGAGTGAAAAATCGAGGATCAATATACCCAGGAGGTTGTTCCATATGAACACGTTCAATAAGAGTTCCATTGAGAAAAGCATTCTTGACATCAAGTTGTCGAAGAGGCCATTTATTTGTGACTGCAATAGAAAGCACAACACGGACAGTGGTAGCTTTGACAACCGGACTGAAAGTGTCAGTGTAATCAAGACCAGGAACCTGAGTATAACCTTTGGCAACAAGACGAGCCTTGAAACGCTCGACGGATCCATCAGGCAAATATTTAATACAAAACACCCATTTAGAGCCCACGATGTTGGTGTTGGCAGGGCGAGGAACCAAAGTCCAAGTATCATTTTGTTGTAACGCTCGAATTTCTTCATCCATGGCAGCCACCCAAGCAGGATTCTTAGCCGCAGATTTGAATCCTTTTGGCTCAGTGGATGCAAGAAGAGAAGAAAGAAGTCCAGATGAGCCAAAATACCAAGATTTGCTGGATGACGAGGCTTGAATATACCAGCTTTGGCTCGTGTGATCATAGGATGAGTGCCAAAAGAAGAGAAATCAACAGGAGGTTCAATAGAGGTCGAATTAAAAGTCGAGGGTGGCAAAGTGGAACCTGCAAGAGAAGTATCAACCTGCACAGACTCATCTACAAGGTCAGAACAAATATCACACGGGGATGAACTGGATCGAGGAATGTGCGGTGATGAAGTAGTAGGGGGATGAATCAATATGATGAAGATGTGGTTCCAAGAAATTTGAAATAGGAATAGAGAAAAGAGGTTGGGCCTGGGAGCTAGGGATAGTAGGAAAATGAGTTTCATCAAATTGAACATGGCAGGTGATATATAGCTTAGTGGTGGCGGGATCAAGGCAACGGAACCCTTTATGAGCAGGACTATAACCCAAAAAAATACAAGGAATGCTGCGGGGAGAAAGCTTGTTAGGCATACAATCACGCAAATAAGGATAAACACGACAACCAAAGGGATGAAAATTATCATAATGTGGAGTGTAGCCATAAAGGAGTTCAAAGGGCGACTTACCTCCAAAAAGTGGAGTAGGCAACCAGTTGATAATATAAGCTGCAGTGCTGAAGGCGTCAACCCAAAACCGAGGAGAAAGATGAGAGTGAAAGAGAAGGGTCAAGCCAGTCTCAGTCACATGACGATGTTTTCTCTCAGCACGACCATTTTGAGCAGGTGTATATGGACAAGAGAGTTAATGGTGGATGCCAGAATTACGTAAATGAGTTTTGAAGCAAATACTAGTAAATTCGAAACCACCATCGCTTTGAAATACCTTGATACGAGAAGAATATTGATTTTCCACAAATTTTTGAAATTGAAGAAAAATATAAAAAAAAATCAGATTTAAATTTTAAAGGGTAAAACCAAGTGAATCGGGAATAATCATCAATAAAAATAACATAATAAAGAAAACCCGAATTTGATTTGACGGGAGAAGGACCCTAAAGATCACAATGAATAAGATCTAACACATGAGACGACCTACGTTCATTGCAGGAATAAGGCGATCGATGACTTTTCGCAAGCTGACAAGTATTACATAATGATGGAGAAGGCAATAAAGACGTAAGAGAAAAATGATCTTTTCTATTTAAAAAAGAAATAACAGAATGATTCACATGACCTAAACGAGCATGCCATAAATCATATGAAGCACGTAAAGATTTGTTTCTAAGGGCTGAAATAAAAGCAGAGTTGCCGCGCTCCAGCACATATAGCCCTCCATCTCTTTTACCGGTTGCCACCACCATTCCTGTTTGACGATTCTGGATAGTAATAAGATTGTTAGTAAATGTAACGGAGAGAGGAAAGTCAGACGTTAATTTACTTATGGAAAGAAGATTTTTAGTGAGGTGAGGGACAACCAAGACATCTAATAAGTGAATATTTGGAACAGGAGAAAGAGTACCGGTGTGGGTAATGGGTAGGGATGCACCGTTTCCTACGATCACAAAGTCCTTACCCGTGTAATTTTTAGACTGATCCAGAATAGATGGGTCAGCAGTCATATGGGCCGAAGCTCCAATGTCCAGAAACCAATCAGCAGCATCGGGTCCAGCAATAGAACATGACGTGTTAAAGGCTTCAGCAAGGTGAGCATGAGAAGAATCAGGTCGAACATACCGTTGGTTGCAGCGGTCAGCATAATGGCCCTCTTTGCGGCATATTTGGCAGTGAGGTGGTCGACGACCTTGACTTGAGTGGGTTCATCCTCGACTAGAAGAGTTATTTTTGTGAGAATAAGAACGACCTCACTGATTGGTAGAGGAAGCAGGGTGGCTTCCATGGGTGCGACCACGATTAGTGGCTGTGAATGCTGTAGGAGTGGAGTCAGAGGACTCAAGGGAGCGCTGGAACAACTCAAAACTTTCAGCTTTAGAGACTAAATCTGCAAAACAGGGGATAGGGGTGAGAACCATCTGAGCAGTAGAAAAAGCTGAAAATTCGGTGTCAAGTCCACAAAGGAACCAGTGCACTTTATCAATGTCCTCGACGGGTCTGCCAATGGCATGAAGTTGGTCACAAATTTTTTTTAAGGCACGGGCATACTCAGCAACAGGTTTGGTGCCACGTTTCATCAACTGCAAGTCATCCTTGAGTCTCAGTTCACGAGCTTTCGACTGATGGCTAAACGTAGTTTCCAACGCAAGCCAAACATCACGTGCAGTAGAGAGACCAACGACGACAGCCATGGCTTCCTCAGTGAGAGAGGAGAGCAGGAGACAGAGAAGTCATTGATCGGCTGCTCTCCATGCCAAATATTTGGGGTTGAGTGTTGAGGAGGTTTCTGGTTCAAAGCGAGGTTTTGACGTTAGTTCCATCGACAGGAGGTCTCCATCATCTTCTAGAATTTCTTTTGATGAGCTCACCATAGCTTGAATATAACTGTATAAGGTTTGTTGTAGCTTCTTGGCTCTCGTCCTTGTAATTAGACCTTGAGGTATGGAAATTCCTGGGTCGTGGTTCATATCATTCTCCCCCTCTTGAGAAGGATTCGTCCTCGAATCCAAGCCATCACCTACATCAAAAGGACTCAAATCAACAACATTAAAAATTGTACTAACACCGTACTTACCTGGTAAATCAATTTTATAAGCATTGTCGTTGATACGCTCAAGAACTTGAAAAGGTCCATCTCCTCGTGGTAAAAGCTTAGATTTTCTTTGAGTAGGAAATCTTTCTTTTCGGAAATGCACCCAAACCCAATCTCCTGGCTTGAAGATGACAATCTTACGTCCTTTATTAATTCGGGTGGCAACCTTGGAATTTTGTTTCTCAATTTGTTCTTTCACTTGCTTGTGCAGTTTATGAACAAACTCAACCTTGGCATTTGCATCAAAATTCACGAACTCTTTTGACGATATGGGTAACAAGTCAATGGGGATAAAAGGATTAAAGCCATAAACAATTTCAAAATGTGTGCATTTAGTAGTGCTATGAACAACCCTATTATATGCAAATTCTATAAATGGCAAACAATCCTCCCAAGTCTTAAGATTATTATCAATAATAGCCCTAAGCATAGCAGTCATGGTTCGGTTAACAACTTCAGTTTGTCCATCCGTTTGAGGATGACAAGTAGTTGAATATACTAGCTTAGTTCGTAACTTACCCCATAAAACACGCCAAAAGTGGCTTAAAAATTTTACATCACGATCACTAACGATGCTTTTAGGAATGCCATGCAATCGTACAACTTCCCTAAAGAACAGGTCTGCAATATGTTTTTCATCATCAGTTTTGTGACAAGGAATAAAATGAGCCATTTTACTAAATTGATTAACCACAACAAATATGCTATCATAACCTTTCCTAGTCCTAGGTAAACCTAAAACAAAATTCCATTGATATATCAATCCAAGGACCATTAGGAACCGGTAATGGGGAGTATAAACCATGTGGTTGAAGCCTAGACTTAGCTTGTTTACATGCTATGCAACGAGCACACACTTTATGAACATCATGTCTCATTTTAGGCCCAAAAAAAAAAATGTTTAGAGAGCATATCATAAGTTTTAGAAACTCCATGGTGTGCCATTAAACCACCTCCATGAGCTTCCCTCACAAGTAGCTCACGGATGGAACAAGATGGTATGCAAAGTTTGCCTTTTCGAAACAAAAATCCATTTAACAACAAGTAATTATCCACAATGAGTCCTTTTTCACAAGATTCAACAAAAGGAGCAAAAACATGTCATGTTGATACAAATCCTTTATGTGTTCAAAACCCAACAACCTAGCATTCAAAGTATTGAGGAGGACATACCTTCGTGATAAAGATTCTGCTACAATGTTCTCCTTACCTTGTTTATATTTTATGACATACGGGAATGTTTCAATAAATTCTAACCACTTAGCATGTCGTCTGTTGAGTTTATTTTGTACTCTCAAATGCTTTAAACTTTCATGATCCGTATGAATAATGAACTCCTTAGGCCAAAGATAATGTTGTCAGCTTTGCAATGCACGAACCAAAGCATAAAGCTCTTTGTCATAAGTTGGATACCTCAAAGATGCACCAGTCAACTTCTCACTAAAGAACATTAAAGGTCTTTGATTTTGCATTAATACAGCACCTATCCCTACTCCACTAGCGTCACATTCAATTTCAAAAGTAGACTCAAAATTAGGTAACGCAAGCAAGGGAGCAGAACTCAATTTTTCTTTCAAAGTATTAAAAGCAAGTTCTTGATTTTTTTTTTTCCCATATAAAGGATACATTTTTCTTAACAAGTTCATTCAAGGGTTAAGCAATTGTACTAAAATTCTTAATGAACCTACGGTAGAAACTTGCAAGACCATGAAAACTTCTTACCTCACTTACATTTTTAGGTGTAGGCCAATCTTTTATAACCTTCACTTTCTCCTCATCAACCTCTAACACCATTAGATGAAACTACAAACCCAAGAAAGTTAACTTTTTCCATGTAAAAGTTACATTTCTTTAAATTTACGTACAAACATTCGTTTCTTAAAGTAGTCAAAACATTGCGTACATGGGTAATATGATCATCTAAAGATTTAGAGTAAACAAGGATGTCATCAAAATAAACAACCACAAACTTACCTAAGTATTCTCGTAAGACATGGTTCATTAGTCTCATGAATGTACTAGGTGCATTAGTTAATCGAAAAGGCATAACCAACCATTCATAAAGACCATACTTGGTTTTAAAAGCTGTTTTCCACTCATCCCCAATATACATGCGAATTTGATGATAACCCGATTTAAAATCAATCTTAGGAAAAAAGACTACATCCATGCAATTCATCAAGCATATCATCTAATCTGGGAATTGGATGTCTATACTTTATAGTTATCTTGTTTATAGCCCTACAATCAACACACATACGCCAAGAACCATCTTTCTTAGGTACAAGAATAACTGGAACAGAACAAGGACTCAAACTTTCACGTACATACCCTTTAGCAAGGAGTTCACTTACTTGCTTTTGTATCTCTTCAGCATCCTTTGGATTAGTCCTATATGCTGGTTGGTTTGGAATGGGCGCGCCAAGAATGAAGTCAATCTTGTGTTCAATCCCTCTAAGTGGTGGTAAACTACTAGGCATCTCCTCGAAAAATAAATCTTCAAACTCTTGCAAAATCACAACAAAATCACTAGGCAAAGAAGGGTTAAGCATGTTAGTAAAGTAACAAGATCCCTTGCACATGAGTACAAGAATAGTCTGGTTAGAGAGCAAAACATTCCTAGCCTCACTTGATCTAACATACAAGCTTACTGATTTGGCTTTTTTCTCTTTTTTTCTCTAGGCTGAGTGTTACTCTCTTGCTTTTCACTCAAGCTCTTTTTTTCACTTGATTCATTTTCAATCTCTGCTTTTGCATCAACCTCTTGCCTTTTCTTTTCAAGTTTGCATGATCAATAAATACATCTTTTGGATACAATGGAACAAGAGTAGTTTTCTACCATTGAGAGTAAAAGAATATCAATTTGCATACCCATCATACATTACCCGACGATCAAATTGCCATGGCCTCCCTAGTAGTAAATCTCCAACATGCATGGATACAACATCACATAAAACATCATCAACATATTTTCCAATAGTAAAAGAAACAAGAGTTTGTTGAGTTACCCGTACTTCCCCACAATCATTCAACCATTGAAACTTGTAGGGTCTTGGATGTGGTTGTCTTTAAATTAAGTCTTTTGACTAGAATGGAACTCACAACATTGTTACAGCTACCGCTATCAATGACAACACTACAAGGTACAGATTGAACAAGAGACCTAGTTTGAAACAAGTTCTCCCTTTGGTCTAGGCTGTCCTCCTTAATGCGGGTGTTTAGAGCTTGTCGAGTAACCAAAGATATATGTGTAGGGTTCTCTTCACTAAACTCCTCACTCTCATCAGTTTCCTCATTTATGTCGTCATGTGCCTCGTCATCCGTAACAATTTCTCCCTCCTTGATGGTCATAATTCTTGCATTTGGGCAATCTCTACTATAGTGTCCTACCCCTTGACATCTCCAACACTTTAAATCTCTATTTCGAACATTAGACTTTTCTACTTTTTCTTTCCTTATTCTAGAACTCTCCCCTTTCTCAAATTTTGCTTGAGGCTTCTCATTAATCTCTTGATTTCTATGCTTATAATCAATGTTCTCACTATCCTTTTTCCATGTAGAAGTAGAATTGGGAAAAGTTTTAGAAGAATATCGTTGAGACCTTCGTTGGATTTGCCTTTCGATCTTAATTGCATTGTGCAACAACTCCTCAATATTAGAATAAGGCTGTAAATCAGTCTTGTCCGCAATCTCTGCGTTTAACCCATTAAGAAACTGCGCCATGAGAGCTTCCATGTCCTCATCGAGTTCAAGTCGATCCATCAATGTATCCATCTCCTTGTAATAATCCTCCACAGATTTGCATCTTGGTTTCAATGCTTGAAGCTTTTGCGCCATGTCCCGTTGAAAATATTGTGGAACAAAATGCTTCTTCATGGACTCTTTGAACTCGACCCATGAATCAATTGGTGCTTCAAGATTTCTTCTCCTACTTGACATCAATTTATCCCACCAAATTTGAGCATATTGTTTGAATTGAGCAATGCATAATAGTACCTTCTTTTCATCACTAAAATTATGACAGTTGAACACTGACTCCACCGTTTTCTCCCATTAAAGGTACTCCTCTGGATCGGTTTTTCCATAAAACTTGAGAAGTTTTAATTTGATGCTCTCCACGTTACAATCAATTCTATCATCATAAGGAACACGTTGTTGTAAATTATGATACCTTTTTCCATGGTCTCTCCCTCGCATCAAGCCATGACCAACCGCATGTGGATTATCCTCGTGGTGATCAGAATTGTCGCCCTCATATGTATCGGTTGAGGGCGTAGGTAGTGGAATCCTCTGTCGAGCTTGATTTTTAATCTCCAATCTTCCTATTCGATCAGTCAACTCTTCTATTCCTCGAATTAGTCTTTCCATGGTTCGTTGTTGTGCTTCTCTCAATCGTGCATCAGTAATGTCAGTATTGTCGTCTGGATTTTCCATGCTACAAAAGAAAGGTAAAAGAAAAAAAAAAGGACCTCACAAGCGTTCCCTCACGTGTATTCACTCATAAATGTAGTTCACTCGTGTTTAGCACTCAACACTCGAATCAATGTGTCACTCCCTTACAAACTCACCCTCACAATTGAGCACACACAAATCACACTCCAAAAAACAAATTGGGATGTGAGACAAGCTATGTTATAGACCTAAGTGCAATTCAAAGTGAATAGACAACACACTCAACACATAAAAAAGGGTATTGAAGGAGAAATCCGAATAACGACAAAGAAACGAATTAAAGAAAGAAAATGATTAAGGACTAATTTAGAAGTAGTAACATATGAGAGTTGCATATAATAATCAAGAGGAAAAAGAAAGACATTTAACATTGATAAGCTTTCTTTCTTTCAATGGTTTTTTTTTTTTTCCCTTCTCATTGGCAAAATCTAATCAATTTACCAACAAGAAAATTGATTGAGAAGATCTTAAAGAAGAACAAAGTGTTGATAAGATCCAGATCTAACACTTTAAAGAACATAAGATTTTTTTTTTTTTTTTTTTTTTTTTTTTTTTTTTTTGTTGTTATATATTTTTGTGATAGAACATGAACCATTCTACAGAAACTGAGAAAAAAAATTATAAGAGAATTAAAAGAGATAAAGCGCAATGAAACATATATCCGATCTTGAGCCTGAAGCTCTGATACCAAAATGATATGAAAATCAACCCAAGGGAAAGTATGGAACGGATTACCTTGATGATCAAGATCAAGAGTAAAGAAAACTCGTTTCTAAACTCGTGATTCGAATCACTCCACAAGAGGTTTGATCAATACCACTTGAATGACTCTACATGCAAGTTCTAAACACAAGAATTTGCAAAGAAAGTTTAGCTCTCAACAAAGCTAAAATAGAAATTCTATTCTTAATTCCAAAATATGATGTCTAATCAAAGAAAAGAAAGCTTTAAAAATAGCCCTTACAACCTTAACCTATGTGATACATAACTCCCAAATTAAATGGCTAGTAAATGAAAAATACCCCTAATCTCCATATTAAAATGGCTAGTTAATGGTGGAATATAGTAACCTATGTGGGTTACAATATAACCTTAGCTTCTATATTTAAAACTAGCTTAAATATGACAAACAAATAGTTAAACTATAATTAAATAATGCAATTAATAAAATGTGCTTATTGACTCATCCTTGGACTAGTTTCATAAATTCAGTGAAGTTCATTAAATGCAACTTAAAGTGCATTTAATTCATCTCTTTCTTGGAGATCAACTTTGCACAACATATAAGGGAGGTCTCCAGCGTCTTCTAGAATTTCTTTTGATGAGCTCACCATAGCTTGAATATAACTGTATAAGGTTTGTTGTAGCTTCTTGGCTCTCGTCCTTGTAATTGGACTTTGAGGTATGGAAATTTCTTGGTCATGGTTCATATCAAACTCTTTAATAAACTAAAATCACACCGTCAACTTGCATTAACTACATCAAACTCTCTCATCTCCCTTATATGTTTTAGCTCTCCATATACACTGATTTACACAGACCAATAAAACATCTCCCCTATAAGTCCGTCCAAGTTTATTCCTCTAGTTTGAAATGAATATAAAGAGAAATACATTCATGATACGTAGGTCCTTAGTATTGAAATTTATCAGGTACATTTTACACTTCTTTGCCGCAACATAAATGACAGCAAAACAAATAAACTTATCCACTTAGAATTGACCTTATTATGGCTTCAAAGTTTTCTTGGTCATGAACTAATAAATGGTCAGCATTAAGACCTCATGATACTGAATCCATTAGATTAAATTCATTGGGAAGAACACCGTCTGCACTACCTTGCCATATATGAACACACCCTTCATTCAATTGATTGGTCAATTCCATGGGGCCGAACTCCCACTTTTCAAAAGCAGCCAGAACATCTCGTGAAGAGATTCTTATTCACCTTGTTATGTTATTTCATCCTGGAATTGGTTGCCAAAGAACTGTCAGAACATACAAATATTCAGCTTTGGCAAACCAACTAGCTTAAACATATGTTCCCCTGCTCTTCAAAATACGCCTTCTGGCTAACGACAAATGGTTAACCATGGCTTTTATGGGTGGTTTTTAGTAAATGATGCGGAGAAGGCTAGTGACATTGGTGTTGAGGATCGTTGGAAGAGGAGTCCCATGTCGGTTAATCAAGCTGTTGATCATGGATTTATAAGTAAAGAATAAATGGTGTACTTCGTTCGAGGGCTCCAAAGAAGGATTCGAAACTCGATTAAGGGGAGGTTGTTCAAGGACACCATAGGGCTCAGGGGAGGCTTTATGATGTACTTTGTTCGAGGGGAGGATTGTTGAGGATCATTTGGGAGAGGAGTCCCACATCGGCTAATTAAGGGGTTGATCATGAATTTACAAGGAACATCTCCATTGGTATGACTGTTTAGGGTTTAGGGGCAACCAAAAGGAAGGCTATGAGAGCTTATTCTCAAGGTGGAAAATATCATACCCTTGTGGAGAGTCCTAATTCCTAATTAGGTTCATATTAGCCAGAACAATGGCTTCTTTTGAAACCAAAAGCAAAATCACGATAATTACTGGACCGTTTATTGGAGTGTCCATTATCTTCTTTAACAATTCTAAATCATAATCAATAAACATGTCTTCACTCAACATTGAAGGAACCATTTCTGCTTGGTCCACCAATAGTTATCCAAGGTGTGTAATGTGCCATTCCAAATGTGAACTGGAATAATAGAGGAAGCATCCAAAATGACCGTTTTGCTAAAGCCAATGGAATGGAAGGTCATCAATAATTCACAAAAGGAACAATCAGGGAAGCTCGTAAGAGTCTGTAAATTATATAACCAATTAGCTCACCCAAAAACAATAATTCATTATCATTTTGTAAAGAAGAAATTAAAATACTTGTGTGGAATGTATTTTAGACAGCTCCAAATCGGGTACACTCCTAATGAACATCTGATTACGTATGCTGTCAAGCTCTAATTTATTGGCTAATTCTTCAATGTCAAATGCTTTAGTCTTTGCCAAGTGTGATGGATATTATTCGCTCTCTCCGTAACCAGCTCAGTCATATAATATTATGCATGCGCTGAGCTACTCCATAAGTTCCTATAACACAATATGATTTAATACAATTTTTTTAAAAAGAATGAAAGTTGAAGGAGAAGAAGAACAATGTCGCACTTCTGAAGCAGCTAAGTGCAATGTCGGGAGTCATTATAGCCATGGGAAAAAATGATCATGTATTGGGCTTTTTCCTTGGGAACTCCAAATTCTTTGTGGGCCAAATGTCTTCCATCATTGAGTTTGATTCTACGTGAAGTGGAGGACCATTTGGTGATCCACATATCTTTGGAGGTGGCGGTTTCAGTGCTTGACAAACAAAATAGATATGACTGCTTAAGCTCAATGTGTAATTTGTTTGAGGACTCTAGAGAAGAATGTGTCTTCAGTATTTTCTTCGAGAAGAGGATTGTTTGAAAATCGTTTAAGTCCAACATTGATTAATTAAGGAGAAGTTCATTAGTATATAAGTAAGAAACACTGTCTCTATTAACATATCATATGTTTATGACGACCCATAATCAAAACGAAAAACTCAAAAAACTTAAATAATCAAAAGAAGAAAATGAATAAGATTATAAATAAAAGGAGAGAATTGAAACGCACCAGAACGAAGTGAGGAACGTGGAAGGGCAGCGCCCATCTGTGTGGAGTGACAACCAATGGCATAACCCATATCATATTCTCCATTCATTATCAAGAACTCAATAGCAAATCCTAATAAAGGCAATTCCATGTATGCCAATTTAAGAGAGTAAAGTATATACTAAAAGTATTTAAGCCATTAGTTACGTATTTATGCAAACAATTTACATATTTCTTTCCTCCCTCTAAGTGTTGTTTTCGTTACTTGCATTGGTGTTTACCATTTATGGAAAGGGAAAACAACATTTATTGTGCATGTAAAACATTTTTTGGAGAAGTAATGAGAACATTGAATTCAATAATAAATCATTTAAGATAAGTGTAATACTTCAGAAACAAAAACAAAAAAGTTGAAAATTCGAGGGGTTTCATTGGTCGGTCATGAGAGCGATCACTAGAGAAGAGTTGGTTTAATTCTATGTCCAAAAAAGACCCAAAATATAAACCGAGTTTGACATAAATGTTTGTTGTCCTTGATTGTAATGTTTGACGGTGACACAGCGTCTTCGACACCGATTTTCGACAAGCACACCGTGATCTCAATGTCGACAACCTTACTTCTACTCGGTTCTTCCTCCGGAAACAGCGATTCTAACGTTTTGAGAAACCCTCTAACATACCCAGTGAACCAACCCACTTGATTTCCTTTCGAATACTCGGTTTTCAGCTCTCTCAGACACACTCAGACGCAAAGATAAATTCAAGAGAAAATTATTTCATGGGTTGCAGCAAAGTTGTGTATGAAAAAATATAAAGGATTTATGAACCCTTTCCATTAAGATAATAATTGTCCAGTTGAAATCATGTATATATTCTGGCAATAAAATCTTAAAAATAAAGAAAATATGAATCAATTCCTATATATAATTAACTTAAATCTAAATAAATCCTAAGAACCACAAATTAAGAACCTAAATCAAATATTTTTCTCATGAATCACAAGTTATAAAATCAACCCATTCTGAATATGAAATTTTAATGGATACCTAATACCATAAAATAAAGGTGTATGCACAGTTTTACAAACATTGGAGCATATCTAGGCCCTAAACCAAAGATAAGGAGAAAATAACCAAAATTCCCCAATGATGCCGTATGTTCATGAACAAGATGGACTCCAAATTACTAAAAATTTATGAGTCCTATTTATAAGATTATGGATGATTAGGCTTAATTTTAAAGTCATTGGAGTATGTTTAAGGTATAGATTAAGACTCGGTTACAAAAAACCAATATTATAGATTTATAATATTTCTCTAGAGTTAAGAACTAAATAAAGTGGGCTCGTTCCTGAAAATGCACAACCCGTACCACTCTATTCAAACCAATCACCCTAAATGTAATAACAAAAACAAACCAACAAAAAAAATAAAAATAATATTAAAAAATAATTAGAAAACAAAATAGGACAGTGAAAATTTTGTCCCATATTACTCAAAGTTGAGAACTTGGGGTTGGTCTCTATTGTAAAACGGAGGTCCCTCACTTTATTTTATCAACTAATTTCTACGGTTCGAAGCCAGTCGAAGAATACATTGTCTCCCAACTCTAGGTTAACATTTTATTAGGTTTAGTTGGTTTATATTAGGTGAACTAATTCACATAGTAGAATATCAATCTATCATTGTGGAACTCCTTAGGTAGAATTAAATTTAAGATAGAAGCTAGCATCAAAGGGTCGTAGTAGCTTCGGCCTAAAGCCAACCAAGTGAGTAGCCCTACCATCGGTTTGGTTATTATTGTATGCTGAATGATGACACGTGTGATATACTCATACATGCAAACTATTATGATATGATATGTGTATATGAATATTATGTTGTATGTGATGAATTGATATGGTTACGATATGATATGTTATGATATGATATATTCGAAGACAAGCTTAAGTTATGTTGTGTGACTATTATGATATATGATATGATCTATGCATAATATATGATATGATTGACATGAATGATATATGATATGATTGGCATGCAAAATAACGAATTACCATGAGGTACAACTCTAATAGACGCCTGGAAGATACAATAAAAATGATATAATAAATGATAAGATATGAAGGAAAACGCAAGAGGGGTTGTGATACATGATAATGAAAAAGAAAAAAATGTTAGGATCTCATGCATTATTGTGTGTTCATGCATCGGAAGATGCTCCTTCTTTTTTTATGATAGTACGGTCGCGTATGCTACGAGGCAGGAAAATGATCATTATGTTTACCATAATGCTGCCATGACGGCCTCTATTTCTAATGGGTTTCTGGCATCAACAACTACTAGAGAATGCTCCCCCGACTAGAAAGGGGCCTAAGAGGTGTGTGAACTAACTAGTGGGTCCATACTCGCACGTGTGGACCATGTGTAGTAAATTAAATACACATCCAATTATTGGCTTATGATAGCCATTGTAGGAAAATAGGTTGATATGATAGGCCTCATTCATGATTTGTATGTGGTTGCAATTAGGGGTCGCTTATCGAGTATTTCTTAAAAAGCTCAATTCATGTGTTACTCTTATTTTCAGGTAAAGGCAAGGCTCCCCTATACGACTGACTGACGGTGGCATCGCAACCTAGGAGATCGTGACACATGCATATGGTAGTTTTATTTATTTTCTTAGACTTAGGTTAGAATAGAGTGTTTTAATTTTAACGCTTATTTATTTCATTTAGTATTTCGTTGTGTTGTTTTTAAAATGTTTTCGAACACGTAAGTCCATGGCAGTGTTTTAAGATGAAGTTTATGTTTTATTATAAAGTTTAAACGCTTATTTCCGCACAAAATGATTAAGTTCTGATGACTGTAGTCACTCTAGGTAAATAGAAAAATAGGATTGTAACACTAGACCTCCTGATAGTACATTATGATCATATATTTTTCCGTCCTATATATATCCACCGTAAAAATAAAAATAAAAATAAGTTATAATAATATTTTTTTAAAGAATGGTAACTCAATCCTACCTTTCACATCTCCTTCCCTCTTCCTAACCCCAACACCTCCCTACACCAGCAGAATGATCAACAATTCTGCTAGAGAGAAAAAGAAAAGGAAAAAAAAAATAATAATTCCTTAAAAAACAAATAAAAAAAGGTTTAAGGTGGATGGAGATATGTCATTTTAAGGAGATTTGTCAATCAGTTAGTTTTGTATGAGATTGACTAAAAGTAACTATAAAAAGGAAACAAAAAAAAAAAAACAAAAAAATGGTAAGATCTTGACTATAATTAAAAGAAAGAAAATAAAAAAGGAAATAGGGAATAAGAGAAAAGAAAATATATGGAAAATGTAACAAAAAAAAATATTAAATGGTTTGTATGAAAATAATACTATAACAAACATATATAAACATGGACCAATGTAAATTAGATAAACAATTTTGTAAGAGTTCGAACTTGAAACTGATGTCATGGGCTTACATAGGTTGACTTGTATTTCAATTAACAGAATCGAACTTTCATTAAGGATAAATTCGTGACAACAACATAAGCTAATTAGGTAAGTGATTTTACCATCGACATGCTTATATTTGATGTTGACACGTGTTTTGTGGTTCCGCACGTGTCATAAATTTGATATGTGTGAATTATTTATGAATCGATATGACTATTAATGTGTTCAATGATATGTTTGAGATAGAATACGAGAAGGATGCGATAAACGTAATATAATGATATGACTAAGATATGATTGATATAACGATATGGTTCTGTTATGTATAAAAAAGAATATGATAGATTGATAGAACGATATGGTTAGGATATGTTCATAAAACGATATGGTTAGGATGCGTTCCTGTAACAGTAAGACTAGGATACGTTCATGACACGATATGATTTAGGATATGTTGGGAAACGATATGACTAAAGATATGCATATCGAAATGATATGACTAAAAGGATATGGTCATTATAGACTAATAAGATGATACGATAGTGTTATGTTTAGAAAATAATATGGTTATGATAAATTGATAGAAAAACATTATGTTTATGATAGATTGATAAAACGATACAATAAGATTATGTATAGAAAACGTCATGGTTATGATAATGTAACACCCGCTCATCGTCAACGCGATTAACAGAAGTTAACATCGACAATATTAAGAGACTCTGATATCCAATCATAAAATTCAAAGTATTTCTAAAAACATCCAGTAAAATATTTAAAAAAAACAGTACTTTTAAAAAACTTAAAACGACTAAGGTAAATTCTTGACAACGAAAACATAATAACAGACCCAGACATGGATTCCCAGTAGTCTCTAGCCTGCTGGTCTCGTCCTCGGCTGGCCTGCAGCATCTACATCTGGAAAGAAAAGTTATAATAATTCTGATGAGTAATTAGATTACTCAGTAAGTAGCTAGCTTATCATTCACGGGTTCATAACTAATCTTTCCAGGTGTTTTTACGTTTTATTCATCACTGACTCCTAGTTCTCTTACTAGGGTCATCTGTTCGTTAATGAGGTATCTCAGCTACCTCCAGCTAGGTTACTAACTCTCCTTCGATATGCTTATCATTCACGGGTCTACTAATTGCTCTGGCGGCCTGTTTATCTCATATACCAACGGTCAGGAGTACTCATGCTCCCTGACTTAGCACACAGCGCGTTGGCCAGGAACTCCGCGGGAATTAGTAGACTATCATACTCAGTAAATAAGTCATAGCTCAACAACCAATAAGCATATCTAGAGTCATAACCTTTCCATTAACATGCATAACATACTCACAGTTACTGCATGTTTTCATACATGTATCATGATCAACACGTAGAACATTCTGACAATCATTTATATCACGCTTACATCACAGGCAAGCAGTCACAATATACAATAAACACTAAATATCATCAAAGCTCATCATAACTTATTAAGCTCTTAATCAGGTAAACAACATACTCACATGTTGTAAAACAAGTTAAGAACTAGTTCAAAGGTCGATACGCTACTTACTTGGTTGCGAACTCCTTTTCCCCCTTGAATGTACGTTTAATAGTATTTCAACACAATTCCTTCCTATTAGACCTTCTCACGCGCCCTCACGCGCCAATACAAGGTCGGGGGTTCGTTTTCTCACGCGCCTGATCCGCGCACAGTCGCACTTCCACTCGCGGCCTCCCACGCGCCTCGCGTGTCCTTCACGCGCTCGTCTTCAACCTCTCCTCCCTTCGAATCACCGTCCGATTCAGCTCGTGGCCGTATCCCCTTCCTCAAATGATTCCTCAGCAACAACCCCTCTTCCTTTACCCTCGATTGATGTCCAATTTTAAGCAACCAAAACTCGAATTCTCAAAATTTCCTCCTCTATTTTTCTGGGTTTTTCGCTAATCACCATTCTTCGTTTTTTCTTCCTTCTTAAAGCTTAATCCAGCCTTAACACGCTTCCACATCCTCTAATCATCCACTCATCCATCCCACGCCTCCAGCTACGCGTCCGCCGCCCCTCATCCCCCCTTTACAGCAGCTGCTTGACGCATCATCATCAAACACACAACACATAAATACAAAATACATTTATCATTATTTTTAGGTTGTTACAGATAAATTAATAAAATGATACGATAAGGTTATGTATAGATTGATAATACGATATGGTAAGGTTAGGTATTGCTAAGGATTTGATTATGGTGGACTGATGAAACGATATGATTAGGATAAGTTTAAAAAATGATATGACTAACGTACGTTCAGATATGACTGTGATATGTATAAGAACGTTAAGGCATGATAAGTTAGAGAACGATATGACCATGAAGTGTTTACGAAATGATATGATTATGATAGGATATGGGAATGACATATATATATATATATATATATATATATATATATATATATATAGATATATATGTAGTAAAATGGTATGAGGATGATATGATATAGTTTATGGTACATAATATGTGATTATTGGTATGGTTATGATATGAAATAATGTGAACCGATATGTTAAGAATATGTTATGTGATGTTATGATATACGATATATTATGATACGTGCATGTTGAGAAAGTATGAAAACGTTATGTTATGATATATGTGCGACATAAATGATATGATATGATTGACATGCAAAACGACGAACTAGCATGAAATACAACCCCGACGTATGCATGAAAGATATGATAATATGTACGAAATGCTAGGTGTTGTATTAAATGATAATGAAAATGAAAAAATGTAGGGACATCATACATTATTGTGTACTCACGCATTGGGGGATACCCCTTATCCTTCACGATAGTACGGACGCGTAGTTACGAGGCAGGAAAACGATCATTGTGGTTATCATAATGCTGCGATAACCAAGAAGGAAAATGATCATTATGTTTATCATAATGTTGCGATGGTCAGACACGAAAACGATTATTATGTTTAACATAATGCTGTCGTGACGGCCGCTACTTCTAACCAGTATCCAACATGGAGAGCTACCAGAGAATGCTCGCCCAATAAGAAAAGGGGCCCGAGAGGTATGCAAACCAACTAATGGGTCCATACTTGCACGTGTGGGCCGTGTGTAGGAAATTAATTACACATCCAATCTGCCCATTAAGATAGCCGCAGCAGGAAAATATAATATTATGATAGCTCACATTCAATAGTGGGATCAAATATTTCTCATAATTAAATCATGTGCTACTTCTATTTTAGGCAAAGGCAAGACATTCTTGTACCACTGACAATGGCATCATAACTCAAGACCATGACACGTACATAGGATAGTCGCATTTATTTTTCTTAGACGTAGGCTAGAATAGGATGTTTTTAATTTAATCGTATTTATTTTATTTCGTCCTTTGTTGTGTAATTTTAAAGATGTTATCAAACACGAAAGTCCATGACTGTATTGTAAAATGAAGTTATATTTTATGAAAGTTTAAATAAGGTAATTCTACATTCAATATTCATAATATGTTTCCAATAGCGACCTTCGATTAAGTAGAAAATTTAGGGTTCTTACATCCTATTTCATACAATGTTAGACTCAGATTATGTATTAGAGGACCCAAATGAATATTAGTGTCAACAAATTGCAAAACTTGATATCAAATCGTGATTTGAATTTCAAGAATGAGACATTTTGATTGTGTCATAGGAGATACGGTGGAATGTCAAGAATTGTGGGTCGAAGATTCTCAAATATAGGTTTTCCAATTCATGCCCCCACACAACCTCTTCCAAGACAGTTATTTAGGAGTAGGATTAGTGTCGAACTCTTGGGGCAGGGACTAGAAGTGGGCAATTAGATGGGATGAAAAGTCATGACATGTTTTATGGTTGGGATGAGAGTACGGTATACCAAACATCCACTATTGAGTTTTATACTTCGGTTTTTACATATTTTCATGTAATGACTAGATGTTGGTCGAGGATGGGAGAAAATTGTGGAGCAGGTTCCATAGAGAGAGCCAAACATAGGGTCGAGAGCTTCCACCATTTTGTTTTCGTTTATGTCTTGATTGTTTTGTGTTCAACTTCTTCATGTGTTTAAACTTGTAATTGTAAAAATATACATCGGAGGTTATATTTTTCAAAATCTTACGATTCTCTTGTGTTAAAAGCAAATTTTTTTAACATATTTTTACTCTATCGGGTCAGCCCATGTCATGATTAGTACTTCGAGCAATTTAAAAAATGGGTTGTGACATTGATTGATTAGAGAATTCAGAAGATCTAAGGAAATCGAGAGAAAAAACTGAGCCTAAATCCATCCTCGTCAGAGCTATTTTTAAATTGAGATTCGTAGATAGCTAGAGGTTTTTTTTATTGAGGGATTTTACTCAATAGGAAGTGAATTTTCTTCGATCCTCTAATTTAATCGGTTTAAGGGTCAAATACCCTATGAGCGGAGCTGAAAACCGTATGACTGAAGGAGAGAACAAGGACATTAACTATTTTCTTAAGGAAAAAGACACCTAATATGGTCGACTCACTTAAACTAGCCCACTAACGGTCTGACTGGACCATCTTCCTACTTCTAGCTTTTTTGAACTATTTTCTAAGACCTGAACCATGATTTACGGTCTTACTTGGTTGAATTAACTCGATACTATAAAATTAATCATTAAGTACGTGTTTATCAAATCAAGTCACTAAGATTTATCCGCTAAGCATGTAATGATGGAAATGGACATTTCAAAATTTTCTTTCGACTCAATTTAACTTTTAGTGTTATCATAATAGTACGATAGTATAAGCTCCAATGACATAAAATTAATTTGCTCTTACTCTTTAATTAATCAATTTTTATTCATAACGGTAAGTCACACCACTATAGGCCTATAGTTGAAATCTTATGCAGTGTAGGACAAGTATGTCCGTAGATATAATCACTACATACAGTCGTTTCTTCATGAGTTGTTCATAGTTGTACGTTGGTGATAATTTTGTTTTACTCCTATAATTTTATCATTCTTATTAAGTGTCGTTAATTCCTTGACGAAAAATTTCTTTATATGATCTAGCTATAAATTAAGTTTCTTAAAAAAGTGAGAGGGTGAGGCTCTAATGCTAGTCCCATGATCAACACTTGTCACACTCCAAATTTTTAGACTTCAAATCATGGATCGTGATGTGGATTGACGGACAAGTACAATAAATTTTTACAAGTTTAAAAACAACACATCATTTAAACGATGAGAACAAAAACATTTGTTAAAGTACAGTTTTATATTTATAAAAAAAAATATTGGTGTAAAAGAAAATTGGGGATTTGGGTGCGTAATACAAACAAACGACAATCTAAGTATAAAGTGGATTGACGCCCTAAGATGATCGCCCTCTGCGACCACATAGTTCTCGAACGCTTCTCAACTCGACTAGTAAATAAAAAATCACTTGAAAACGAAAGGTGATATCTTGTGAGTATAAAAATATTGAGCAAGCAACCTACTTGTAGGCTTTATTCACGTTCATGCCCTAGTAAGTTACTTGTAGGCTTTATTCACGTTCATGGCTAGAATGCGCAGACCAAAGTTATGCACCTATCTAAGCTTTTGGGAACCTTGAAGTTCTTGAGGTGGTTCTCATGCGTCATAAACACAATTAGGTTTGGAGGTTGTTCACCTATTTTAATATCAAAGTATCTCCTAAAAGGCTTAATGAGTTATGGGGTGAATAAACATTTTTATTCTTCTTAGCTAGCATACATGGGCTAGAGAGTGAATCATCAGTATCTTGAGTCTGAGAGGTTCGACTTCATCAAAAATCCTGAATATCATTTGTTTGAAATCCTGAATATCATCTAGGAGAGCGACACCTTGTGCTATCCCTCAAAGGAATTTTATTATTGAGGATCGGAGTGCACTCTTATAATTGGGCATCTGTTGTAGGGCCTCCACAAACATAATATTGCCATGTATCTCCTTCAAAATTAACATAAACTTTCAATATTGGGTTTTTATTTTTCTCGTTACCCTTTGTGGGAATGGTGGTACATGATCTACTCACCTTTTTAATTTTTTTTTTTCCTCTCTATGTTATTATAGGATCCTTGTTAGACCTTTCCTCATCTTAGTCCGTACCTTCTTTATTCTCTTCTTGGCAGTGTCTATTGCTAGCTTCTTTGGCTTTTGCTAGCAAGTCTAGTTCTTAGTTCATATGCCAACTGACCCGTTGACACCTCCCAAGTACGTAAAGATGCTTGCTGACTTTCAATTACTACCTAATGTTTAGACATTTATTCCTTTATCAAGCTTTCCAATGATGTCTCTGTACATTAGTCTATGCTTCATAAGCCTCATTATAAGCTTTTGACAGGATGACTCTATTTGCAAATGCATCTTCGGCTGTTTGGTTGCGTTGTTCAGTTCATTGTAGAATGTCTATATTTGTATGCAATGAGGTGTATCGGGATGAGGATATTTTCTCAGTAATGCTTTGAACTTTTCCCACGCCTCACTCAATGTCTCATCATCAAATTGTTGGAAAGCTACTATTTCATATATGAATTTGACATTCTTGTGAGTGGGAAGTACTTAGATTAACAATTTCTCAGCCAATGTGTTCCATAAGTTGATAAGTTGATTGTTCCCGTAGGCACAATGTTTAACCAAGATTTTGTTGGATTAATAAATAGGGAAATAGACTTCATTTTTAAGGAGTCACTTACACCCAAATATGATTTTAAGTGTAAACGAGGATCCTCGTAAGATAACCCATGAAATTGTCCAATTGCTTGTAATATTTAGAACATTACTAGTTTTAATTCGAACAATGTATCTTGTCTGATTATACATAGATTCAATTATTTCACAACCGTGAAAATATAGATTATAATAATAATAATAATAATTACAAAAATAAAAATAATAATAAATTATAATAATAATTTTAAAAAAATGGTAATTGATCCTACCTTTCACATCTCCTTCCCTCTTCCTCAACCCCAACACCTCCCTATAATAGCACAATGATCAAAAAAAAAAATAAAATAAATAAAATAAAAAATAAAAAATAAAAAAAATTATATGAATGAAAAGAATTTTATATGAGCTTGACTAAAAGTAACGGTTAAAAGAAAACAAAAAATAAATAAAATAAAAAGGGAAAGATTGGGACTATAATTAAAAGAAAGAAAGAAAAAATGGAAATACACAATAAGAGAAAAAGAAAATATATGAAAAATGTTAAAAAAGGTATTAAATGATTTACGAAGTATAACACATGGACTAATTTAAATTAGAGAATTAATTTTGTAAAAGTTCGAAATTAAAACTGATGTCATGGGCTCACATAGGTTGACTTGGATTTCAATGGACATAATCGAAGTTTTATTAAGGAATTCTTGACAACAACGTAAGCTAATCAGATAAGTGATCTTACCATCAACATGCTTATATTTGATGCTGACACGTGCTTTGTGGTTCCGCACATGTCATAAATTTGATATGTGTGAATTGTTTATGAATCGATATGACTATGATATGTTATGTATGTATTATGATATGTGAATGATATGATAACTTTTACGTTATAATGTGTTCAATGATATGTTTGATATAGGATACGAGAAGGATGCGATAAACGTAATATAATGATATGACTAAGATATGATTGATATAACGATATGGTTCTGTTATGTATACAAAAAATGTATCTACCTTTACAACTTTTCAAGTGGCATGGAGGTTACAAAATTATCATTTCCCCATTAGAGGTTCAAGATGATGACGTGGCTAGTTCCCTTAACCAGACCAGACCACCTTAATTTTTTTTTTTTTTTTTTTTTTTTTTTTTTTTTTTTTTTTTTTTTTTTTTTCCATAAAATAGGCTCTCTGAGGTCCTAGAAAATTCTAGCATTTTGGATACTCCAAGTACGAGAATTGAAACCCTTTGTCTTAAGCTATCTTTCTTCGTCCATTTTTCCTTCTACTGTCATTGTCTACTGAATTAGGGTGCTTCTTTCTCTTCCTCTCTTATTTCTAGCTACGGTAGCCGCCACCTCAGTTATTTCTTTCTTCTCATTAGGATTGAAAATGAATTAGTCATCCACGCAAGTTTTCTATTTGGTTGTCAATAATATGTGTGTCGTGCTTATTCGAATTTAAAATTTGCTTGTGATCTCCAATAAATTTTTTTGCCAAAATTGTTGGAGAAAATATGTAATATCGGAGGATAACAAGGTCTCCAAAAAGGACAAATATAGTTCTAATGAGTTGTACCATGTTTTAAATGAAAATAATAAAGAAATGTTGGAAAATATGGGGAAATGGATAATTTTCTAATTTTTATAGAACTTGTCAGATTTTTAATTTATTATAAAGAAAGAATCTCGAGGTGCTTGAGAAGGGAAAAGTGACAAATAAATAAATAAATAATAATATTAAAATGGAAAATTACCAAAATGCCCCTAAAGATTCAAGGAATTACGATTGCCATTGTTAACCAAATTCGATCCTCTATCGTACCTTTCTGCACATAATCTATCGTACCTTGAAATCTATTAGGTGGATCTGATTTCAATATTTGAAATTTTCATAGGTCAGGAAGGTCCTAATCGAAATAAATTTTCCAATGAAAGATCTATAAGGATCAAACATAAAATCACGATGGTTCTAGACATTTCAAAGACGGTGATCCTTCGTCTATAAATTATGAACTATGGGCAATCGTTTGGAGCAATAAGCAAGCAATATCAAGCATTCAATGGAGAGCTACAAGCTTTTCATTTTTGGATATTGAGTTCTCGAGTTCAGTTCAGTTCGAGAGCTATAGCTCACCATTTCCCTCCAAACTTTATCCCACACCTTTTAAATAAGATTACCCCACAAGTTCGATGATTAAAAGAAGTGCTGCAAACATCCCAAACTTGTTTTTCATTTCTTTCCGCCATTAAAGAATCTCGAAGAAACTAGGAAAAAAAAACTAAATTCGAGGCTATGGGAAAATTCATCATGTGAGACTCATTCCAATCAATTTTTGCACCCCAAGGGAAGATCACGAAGAAAATTGACCCCAAGAACATGCCTAACTGGAAAAAATCAATACCAGGTAAGTTTTGCGATCAAACAAAAACTCTTATTTATCGCAATTATTATTCAAAATTAAGATTTCTATTAGTCATAGGAAAACAAATTTATCATATAAGATAAAAGGGTCGAGGGCTAATTCATTCAAAATAAAGCTGCCCAGAAGGATCAAACTCTGCATTTTGAGTTGAGTTCCCGAACGAAGGTGGAAATCTAGAAATTGGCCGTGTCCCTGCCAAGTCGTCCTTCCAAGTTTATTCCTCTAGTTTGAGATTAATATAAAGAGAAATATATTCTTGATACGCAGGTCCTTAGTAGTGAAACTTATCGAGTACATTTTACACTTCTCTGCCACAACAATAAATGACTGCAAAACAAATAAACTTATCAACTTAGAAGTGACATCTTTCATGGTCATGAACTAATAAATGATCAGTATTAAGAACCTCATGATACCGAATCCATGAAAGTTTTTGTACTATATATAATGATTAAATTCATTGGGAAGGACACGGTCTACACTACCTTGCCATATATGAACACACCCTTCCTTGAATTGAGTGGTCAATTCCATGGGAACGAACTCCCACTTTCCAAAAGCAGCCAGAACATCTTGGTGAAGAGATGCATATTCACCTTGTCATGTTATTTCATCCTGGAATTGGTTGCAAAAGAAATGTCAGAACATACAAATATTACAGCTTTGGCAAACCAACTAGCTTAAACATATGTTCCCCTGCCTTTCAAAATACGCCTTCCGCTAATGATGGATAGTTAACAATAGTTTTTATGGGTGGTTTTTAATAGCTTTTATGGGTGGTTTTTAGTAGCTTTTATGGGTGGTTTTTAGTACACGATGGGGAGAAGGCCAGAGACATTGATGTTGATGATATTGATGTTCAGGATCATTGGGAGAGGAGTCCCACGTCGGTTAATTAAGCTATTGATCATGGATTTATAAGTAAAAAATACATCTCCATTGGTACGAGGTCTTTTATGGAAACCAAAAGCAAAGCTATGAGAGATTATGCTCAAAGTGGATAATATCATACCAATGTGGAGAGTCGTGGTTTGTAACATGGTATCAGGGACATGCCTCTCACTTAGCCATATCAATAGAATACTTAAATGTTGAACAAAGAATTTGTGGGCCACGATGTGTAGTCAAGAGTGACTAAAGTGTCCAATAAAGGGTGTACTTTATTCAAAACTCGATTAAGGGGAGGTTGTTCGAGAACTCCATAGGGCTCAGGGGAGGCTTTATGGTGTACATTGTTTGAGGGGCGGATTGTTGAGGACTGTTTGGGTGTGGAGTCTCACATCAGCTAATTAAGGGGTTGATCATGAGTTTACCAGGAACATCTCTATTGTTATGACCATTTAGGGTTTAGGGTTTAGAGTTTAGGGAAACCAAAAGCAAAGCAAAAGCAAAGCCATGAAAGCTATGCTCAAAGTGAACAATATAATATCATTATGGAGAGTCGTAGTTCCTAATTAGGTTCATATTAGCAGGAACAACGGCTTCCTTTGAAACCAAAAGCAAAATCACGAGAATTATCGGACCGTTATCTGGAGTGTCTATTATCTTGTTTAACAACTCTAAATCGTAATCAATGAACATGCCTTCATTCAACATTGATGGGAACTATTTCTGTTGGTCCACCAACGGTATATCCAAGGTGTGTAATGTTCAATTCCAAAGGTGAACTGAAATAATAGAGGAAGCTTCCTAAATGATTGTTTTGCTAAAGCCGGTGGAATGGAAGGTCACCAATAATTCACGAAAGGAACTATCGAGGAAGCTCCCAGGAGTCTGTGAATTATATAACCAATTAGCTCACCCAAAAACAATAATTCATGATCATTTTGAAAACATCAAATTAAAATACTTGTGTGGAATGTATTTCAGATAGCTCCAAATCGGGTACGCTCCCAAAGAACATGTAAAATTTGTTGCCAAGCTCCAATTTATCGGCTAATTCTTCGATGTCAAATGCTTCAGTTTTTGCCGAGCGTGATGGATATGGATCACTCTTTCCATAACCAGCTCGATCGTATAATATTATGCATGCGTCGAGCTCCTCCATAAGTTCCTATAACACAACATGATTTTATACAATTTTTTTAAAAAAGAATGAAAGTTGAAGAAGAAGAAGAAGAACAATGTCGTACTTGAGAAGCAGCTAAGTGCATATGTCGGTTGTCATTATAGCCATGAGAAAGAATGATCTTGTGTTGAGCCTTTTCCTTAGGAACTCCGAATTCTCTGTAGGCCAAATGTCTTCCATCATTGAGTTTGACTCTACACGAAGTCAGTGGAGGACCATTTGGTAATCCACATATCTTTGGAGGTGGCGGTTTCAGTGCTTGATAAACCCATCCAACTAAACGGGCTGCAAATGCTACTACTATTGGTATAATCATTGTCTTAAAAAAATATATAGAAGATCATAAAGAAAGATTGTTATCGAGATCCATTGACATGAATTTATAAGGGAACCAAAAGCAAAAGTATAATGAGAGCTTATACTCAAAATAGATAATATCATATAAATGTGGAGGTTTATTGTTCTTATCAGTAGTATTAGATCCTTTCTCTTATGTTCAATTAGTCATCTTAAGAAAATCATCAATTGTTGAACAAAAAGGTCGTGAGTCTTGAAAGTCTCACATTGACTCAGATGTCAAGTTTTGATTCTCGAAAGTATAGTAATAGTAAAGATCCGTAGTACTGTACTCTCGGTAAGAAGAGTAGTCTAAATAATGTCAAACAAATAGATATGACTGGTTAAGAGGAGACTCAATGTGTACTTTGTTCGAGGACTTTAGAGAAGAATGTGTCTTCAATATTTTCTTCGAGAAGAGGATTGTTTGAGAATCATTCAAGTCCAACATTGATTAATTAAGGAGAAGTTCGTTAGTACATAAGTAAGAAACACTATCTCCATCAACATATCAAATGTTTATAACAACGACCCATAACTCAGAAAACTTAAATAATCAAAGAAGAAAATGAATAAGATTAAAAAGGAATAAAAGGAGGGAATTGAAACGCACCAGAACGAAGCGAGGAATGTGGAAGGGCAGCGCGGATCTATGTGGAGTGACGACCAATGATTTGGTTCCTTTATAGCCTGAATGTCATAACCCATATCATATTCTCCATTCATTATCAAGAACTCAATAGCAAATCCTAATAAAGGCAATTCCATGTATGCGAATTTAAGAGAGTAAAGTATATACTAAAAGTATTTAAGCCATTAGTTACGTATTTATGCAAACAATTTACATATTTCTTTCCTAACAATTTACATATTTCTTTCCTCCAAGTGTTGTTTTCGTTACTTGCGTTGGCGTTTGCCATTTATAGAAAGGGAAAACAACATTTATTATGCAGGTAACACATTTTTTGAAATTGGATTGGTATGTGATTTGTACATATATTTCAACATAACCTTCAATTACGACCTAAGAATTGGAAAAGTAATGAGCGCATTGAATTCAATAATAAATCATTCAAGATAAGTGTAATATTTCAAAAAAAAAAAAAAAAAAAAAAAAAACAGTTGAAAATTCGAGGGGTTTCATTGGTTGGTCATTAGAGCGATCGCTTAAGAAGAGTTGTTTTAATTCTACGTCCACAGAAAACTGAAAATATAGACCAAGTTTGACATAAATGTTTGGTCGTTCTTGATTGTAATGTTTTACGGTCACGCAGCGTCTTCGACACCGATTTCCGACGAGCACACAGTGATCCCAACGTCGACAACCTTACTTCTACTCCATTCTTCCTCCAGAAACAGCAACTCTAACGTTCCGAGAAATCCTCCAAAATACCGAATGAATCAACCCACTCGATTTACTTGTAAGGTGCTTTTGGTACTACCCTAGAAACTTAAAGATAACGCAAAATTAAGTAAAAATGTAAGGATTAGCCCAAAGACCACGAATTAAGAACCTAAACATAATGTTTTTCTCGAGAATCACAAGTTATAAAATTAACCCACTAAATGTCATTCCCTAAATATGAAATTTTAAATGATGCCTAATACCATAAATAAGAGTGTATGCAAAGTTTTACATACATAGGAGCATATCTATGGTATAAACCAATATTAGAGTATTTGAGTATGCAAAGCTTATATATGCTATTATGAATGACCCTGCATAGTTTTAAAGGTATTTGATTATGTTTAAGGTATAAACCAATATTAGAGTAGAAAGTAAAAAAAAAAAAAAAAAAAAAAAAAAAAAAAAAAAAAAAAAAAAAAAAAAAACGTAATGAACCTTGTATAAAAATTCATAGTTGTGAAGAATTCCAACTGACATTATATTTTTCATGACACTCATTCATTATGGATTTATAATGTTTCTCTACGGTTAAGAACCAAATAAAGTAGGGTAGTTCCTAAAAATGTACAACCTGTATCACTCTATTCAAACTTGTCTTATGTCCTAAGTCACCGTAAATTTAATAACAAAAACAAACAAATAGAAACAAAATAGAAAACAAAATAGGAAAATGAAAATTTTGTCCCATATTACTTGAGAGAGGGTTGGTCTCTGTATGAAAGGGAGGTCCCTCACTTTATTTTATCATCTCATTTCAATGGTTGGAACGGAGTTAGAGAATACATTGTCTAACAACTCTAGATTAGCATTTTATTAGGTTTAGTTAGTTTAGATTATATTAGGTGAGCTAATTCACATAGTAGAATGTCAATTTACCATTGTGGAATTAAATTTTAGATAGAAGCTAGCATGAAAGCGTCGTAGTAGCTTCGGCCGAAGCCAACCAAGTAAGTAGCCCTACCATAAGTTTGGTTATAATTGTATGCTGAATGATGAAACGTGCCCGTGGCTTGGCACGTGTCATATACTCATATATGCAAACTATTATGATATGATATGTGTATATGAATATTATGTTGTATAGTGATGAATTGATATAGCTACGATATGATATGTTAAGATATGATATGTTCGAAGACATGCTCAAGTTATGCTATGTGACTGTATGATATATGATATGATATGCACAATATATGATATGATTGACATGAATGATATATGATATGATTGGCATGCAAAATGACGAATTAGCATGGAACACAACTCTAATATACGCCTTGAAGATACGCTAGAAATGATATAATAAATGATAAGATATGAAGGAAAACGCAAGAGGGGTTGTGATACATGATAATGAAAAAGAAAAAATGTTGGGACCTCATGCATTATTGTGTGTTCATGCATCGAAGGATGCCCCTTCCTCTTTTACGATAGTACGAACGCGTATACTACGAGGCTAGGAAATGATCATTATGTTTACCATAATGCTGCCATGACGACCTCTACTTCTAATGGATTTTCGGCATCAACAGCTACTAGAGAATCCTCGCCCGACCAGAAAGGGGCCTAGGAGGTGTGCGAACTGACTAGTGGGTCCATACTCGCACTTGTGGACCATGTGTAGTAAATTAAATACACATCCAATTTCTGGCTTATGATAGCCGTAGTAGGAAAATAGGTTGATGCGATAGCTCATTCATGATTTGTATGTCCTTGCAATTAACTCCAATAGGGGTCACTTACTGAGTATTTCTTAAAATGTTCAAGTCATGTGTTACTCTTATTTTCAGGTAAAAGCAAGACTCCCCTATACGGCTGACGGTGGCATCTTCAACCTAGGAGACCGTGACACATGCATATGGTAGATGTACTTAATTTCTTAAGACAGGTTAGAATAGAGTGTTTTAATTTTAACGCTTATTTATTTCATTTACTATTTCGTTGTGTTGTTTTAAAAATGTTTTCGAATGCGTCAGTCCATAAAAGTGTTTTAAGATGAAGTTTATGTTTTATTATAAAGTTTAAACACTTATTTCCACACAAAACGATTATGTTAGGACGACTGTAGCCACTCTAGATAAATAGAAATTTAGGGTAGTAATACTAGACTGCCACATATTTAGAACAACTTTAACTTGATCCTATATTTTTCCTCACCAAGGTAAGGTGTCCTATGTAACCACCGTAAAAATAAAAATAAAAATAAATTATAATAATAATTAAAAAAATTGGAAGGCCTCATTCCTTTCATCTCACCCCTCCTTTCCTAAAACCCTTAAAAAACAAATAAAAAAAAGGTTTAAGGTGGAAGGAGATATGTCATTTAAGAAGATAAGGCTAATGAGTTAATTTTAGATTAGGATAAAATAAAAAGAATTTTGTATGAAATTGTCTAAAAATTATGAGAAGGAAACAAACATAGATAAAAGGGTTACATTGTGATTCTAATTAAAAGAAAAAAAAAAAAATACACAATAAGAGAAAAGAAAATATATAGAAAATGTTAAAAAATGTATTAAATGGTTTGGATGAAAATAATACTATAACAAACATATATATATAAACATTTCAAGACATAACTAATTCAAATACTCTATCGTTCGCATTAAGTATAACACATGGACCAACGTAAATTAGAGAAATAATTTTGTACAAGTTTGAACTTTAAACTGATGTCATGGGCTCACATAGATTGACTTGGATTACAATGGACAGAATCAAACTTTCAATAAGGATAAATTTGTGACAACAATGTAAGCTAATCAGGTAAGTGATATTACCATCGACATACTTATATTTGATGCTGACGTATGCTTTGTGGTTTTGCATGTGTCATAAATTTAATGTGTGAATTGTTTATGAATCGATATGACTATGATACGTTGTGTATGCATTATAATATGTTAATGATATGATAACTCTTACGTTATAATGTGTTCAATGGTATGTTTGAGATAGGATACGAAGGATGCGATAAACGTAATATAATGATATGACTAAGATATGATTGATATAATGATATGGTTCTGTTATGTATAAAAAACGAGTATGATTATGATAGATTGATAGAACGATATGGTTAGGATACGTTCTTGTAAGAACATGCCTAATTGAAAATTTTAGTATCACGTAAGTTTTGGGATCAAACACAAACTCAAATTCTTGTTTACCGACCATATTTTTCAAAATTAAGGTGTCTATTAGCCTTAGGGAAATAAATTAAACATATATGATGAAAGGGTCGAGGGCTAATTCGTCCGAAATATAGCTGCCTAGAAGGATCAAACTCTACGTTGGAAATTGGCCACATCCATGCCAAGTTGTATTTCCAATTTTATTCATCTAGTTCGAGAGGAATATAAGGAGAAATACATCTAGATATGGAAGTCGTTACATTAACCTACGAAATTTATGTAGCTAGAAGTGACCTCATTATGGCTTCAAAGTTTTCAGGGTCATAGACAAATAAATGGCCAACATTAGGAACTTCATGATACCGAATCCATGGAAGTTTCTGTACTACATAATGATTAAGTTCATTGCAGATGACACGGTCGGCACTACCTTGCCATAAATGAACCGACTCTTCCTTGAATTGATTGGTCAATTCCATGGGATCGAACTCCCAGTTTGCATAAGCAACCAGAACATCTCGGTGAAGAGATTCATATTCACCTTGTTGTGTTACTTCCTGAAAATGGTTGCACCCCAAATGTTAGAACATACAAATATGAACCAGCTTAAACATATGTTCTCCATCAAAAAGCCTTTTTGAGAATACGTCTTACGGCTAATGACGAATAGTTAACGATAGCTCTGATGGATAGTTTTGTTAGAATATATAATAATGAGATCACTATTTTAGTAAATGATGCGTAGAAGGGCAGTGACATTGATGTTGAGGATCGTTGGGAGAGTAGTCCCACATCGGTTAATTAAGTAGTTGATCATGAGTTTAGAAGTAAAGTCCATTGACATGAGGTGTTTAGGAAAAACCAAAAGCAAAACCAGGAGAGCTTATGATCAAAGTGGACAATATCATACCATTATGAAAAATCATGATTCCTAACGTGGTATCAGAGCCATGCACTTAACTTAGTCATGTCAATAGAATCCTCAAATGTCGAACAAAGTTGTGAACCTTGAATGTGAAGTCAAAAGTGACTAAAGTGTCGAACAAAAGGTGTATTTGTTCGAGGGTTCCAAAGGAGTCAAACCTCAATTAAGGGGAAGTTATTCGAGGGCTCCATAGGCCTCTAGGGAGGCTCTATGGTGTACTTTGTTTGAGGGGAGGATTGTTGAGAATCATTGGGAGAGGAGTCCCACATCGGCTAATTAAGGGTTGATCATGGATTTATAAGTAAATAATACATCTCCATTGGTATGAGGCCTTTTGGGGAAACCAAAAGAAAAGCCACGAGAACTTATGCTAAAAGTGGACAATATCATACCATTATGGAGAGTCCTAGTTCTTAATTAGGTTCATATTAGCAAGAACAACGGCTTCTTTTGAAACCAAAAGAAAAAACGCGAGAATTACCTGATTGTTATTTTGAGTGTCTATTATTTTCTTTAACAACTCTAAATCGTAATCAATGAACATGCCTTCTCGGAACATTGATGGGAACCATTTCTGCTTGGTCCACCAATAGTATATCCAAGGTGTGTAATGCGCAATTCCATATGTGAACTGGAATAATAGAGGAAGCTTCCTAAATGACTGTTTTGCTAGAGCCGATGGAATGGAAGGCCACCAATAATTCACGAAAGGAACTACCAGGCAAGCTCCTAGGAGTCTGTAAATTATATAACCAATTAGCTCACCCAAAAACAATAATTCATGATCCTTTTAAAAACAACAAATTAAAATACCTGTGAGGAATGTATTTTAGACAGCTCCAAATTGGGTACGCTCCCAATGAAAATCCGATTACGTAAAATTTGCTGTTGAGGTCTAATTTATCGGCTAATTCTTCAATGTCAAATGCTTCGGTCTTTGCGGAGCGTGATGGATATGGATCGCTCTCTCCGTAACCAGCTCGGTCGTATAATATTATGCATGCGTTGAGCTCCTCCATAAGTTCCTATAACACAACATGATTGAATACAATTTTTTTAAAAAAGAATGAAAGTTGAAGAAGAGGAAGAACAATGTCGTACTTGAGAAGCAGCTAAGTACATATGTCGGGAGTCATAATAGCCATGAGAAAGAATGATCTTGTGTTGAGCCTTTTCCTTAGGAACTCCGAACTCTCTGTATGCCAAATGTCTTCCATCATTGAGTTTGACTCTACGCGAAGTCAGTGGAGGACCATTTGGTGATCCACATATCTTTGGAGGTGGCGGTTTCAGTGCTTGATAAACCCATCCAACTAAACCGACTGCAAAAGCTACAACTATTGGTGTAATCATTATCTGAGGAAAAAAAAATAGGTTGATGATGGTTGGAGTCCCATATTGACTAATTGAGGAAAAGATCATGGATATACAAGTAAATGAGGCTATTTTCATTGACATGGATTTTAGAAAAACTAAAAGCAAAACTACAAGAGTTTATGCTTAAAGTGGATAATATTATACCCATGTGAACGTTCGTTGTTCCTATTAGTGCATGGCCTTATCTTAAACAAGTCATGTCAAGAAAATTAAACAAAAAAGTTGTGAGTCTTATACCAATGTGAACGTTTGTTGTTCCTATTAGTGGTATCAAATGCATGACCTTATCTTAAATAAGTCATGTCAAGAAAATTCTCAAATGTTGAACAAAAAAGTTGTGTCTTAAAAGTTTAGTCAAATTGACTTAGGTGTCGAAGACAAGTTTTGAGCCTTGAAAGTGTAGTCATAGTAAAGCTCTGTGGTACTCTAGGTATGATTGTTTAAGAGGAGGCTGAATGTGTACTTTGTTCGAGGGCTCTAGAGAAGAATGAGTCTTCAAGGGAGACTCAAGAGTGTACTTAATTCGTGGGAAGGATTGTTTGAGAATTGTTGGACTCTTAATCAAGGAGAAAGATCATTGGTATAAAGTGAGAAACAATATCTCTATTAGTATGAGTTTTGCTCGAGAACACTAACCATAAAGCTATGAAAACTTCTCGAACAATAGCATGTTTAATATGTTTAATAGTAAACACAGAATCTCCTATATACAATGGCATGTTTAATAGCATATTTAGTTTATGATTATACTCTACTTAATCATTTTTCATATTGTTTAACAAAAGTAGCTTTTCACTTGCTGAAAAATGTAAATGCTGCAGAGTACCGAAAAAAAACACTCAACCAAGACAGGGAAACTTAGGGTTATCACGATCATTCTTGTCTAAGGCGTGTTGTCTCAAACTCTCGCCTTGTACACTTAGGGTTATCACGGTCATTCTTATCTAAGGCGTGTTGTCTAAAACTCTCGCCTTGTACTACTTTATCGCTGTCTTTTACTACTTTCATGTTGATAATTTCCTTCTTTTTTTTTCTAAGAGTATGACGTTTCATCATATCTATGCCTAATAAACATGAAATGCCCCAGATTGTACTATAGGAGACGTGACTAGTTGTCAAACTCTCCCTACCCGAAAAGTTATATACTACGTAAGCCACCGTTGTTTTTTTTACTTGTACGCTATATAACAGCGTTTTGAATCTCTCTCTCAACCTTTCTTTCGAACTCACTTCCAAAATTTCTCTACCCGCTTTCTAAAACCTTCTTCTCAAATCGAGGCCAAAGGCTCGAGCATACGTTGTCTGGTCATAGGCTATGTGATCCAAAGTCGGCTTGATCACTCAGTGCTAAGAGTGAGTGCCGCATAATCATCAAATTCGCGGTTAAGAAAACGGCGATTGTGACACATAGCAATCTATAATCAAAACGAGAAACTCACAAACTTAACCAAGAAGAAAATGGAGAGAAGATTAAAAAGAAGGGAATTGAAACACACCAAGATGAAGTGAGGAGCGTGTAAGGGCAGCGCCGATCTGTGTGTTGTGACAACCAATGGTTTGGTTCCTTTATAGCCTGAATGGCATAACCCATATCATATTCTCCATCCATTATCATGAACTGAGTAGCAAATCCTAAAAAGGCAAGGCCATATATGCTAATTTAACATAGTTAAGTGTTTTGGTTACGTTTACTGAAATTTTGGTTACTTGCGTTGGCATTTTCCATCTATGGAAATAGAAAGTCTATTTTTCGGCATGTAAGACACTTTTTGAAATTGGATTGGTAAGTTGCTGTACATTATTTGAACACAACTTCAATTACAACCCATTGAAGAAAAGAATTGGAAAAGTAATGGGAACGTTAAATTCAATAATAAATCATTATCTAGATAAGTATAATACTTCAAAAAAAAAAAAAAAGTTGAAAATTGAAAATTCGAGGATTTATTGGTCGGTCATTCGGTAGGGAAGAGTTTCTTTAATCCTATGTCCATAAAAGACCCGAAATATAGACCGAGATTGACATAAACGCTTGGTTGTTCTTGATTGTAATGTCCATAATCACTATAATTTATATCAACAAGGCTCTCGGATAAAAATTATTCATAACCCTTCTATTACCTTTCAAGTCTCGCAATAGAACTAGAGTATTAAAGAGAATTTCATTGTTCTCTTCTCCCAAATAAGAGAACAACTATGTATGTAAGGTAGCTAATTAAACACACATGTAAATCATTAACAACTCCTTAATAAACTAAAATCATACCATCAACCTACTGAAATTTTATAAAACTCTCTCGCCTCCCCTATAAAGTTTAGCTTTCCATGCAAACTAAATTAAATATAGGAACCCATGTCTTAATCATATAAAATTGATAGAATAAGAAAAGAGAGTAAGGAAATAGAGAGTTATCCAGTTTTGTTGTCGTTCTTCAATGGAAGTTCTCTTCCCTTAGCTCTCACATCCACCTCTTTGCCCTTATCTATCCTTCTTCGTCTTCTCTTCCTTCTGCTATCAAGCAGCTGGATTAGGGTTTTTATTCTTCTTCTCTGGTTTCAAAGTAGCAGAGACTCTGTTGTTTAATCCGATTTTTTCTTCAAAGTGTGTGCCCCTCCTCTTGGTCTTCTTTTTCCTTCTATATATTGAGCATGAGTTCCCCTTTAGGGCTGAAAATGAATAAGTTATCCATCCGTTCCTCATTGGAATAACCCACTTGGACTACTGATGTAGATTTAAAATTTCCATGTCATCTCCCATTTGTTTCCGAATTTGCTACTCCTTCATGGTTCAGCATAAATGTCTGAAATTTTACCACATAACTCAATTAAATGTAAAACTAAGATCGATCTATGCAAAATCATATTTTTTTCACGTTAGACCACAATAAACGATTTCATGTAAGTAGAATAAATTAGGTAATAAATGAGAAAATGGTGAATAAGAGTGTAATATTAACTAAAAAAAGACTTGATATGACTCTACTCTTAGAGAGTTACGAGTAACTGAAGGAGGTATTTTTTTTTTTTTTTTTTTTTTTTAAAAAATTGGAGGCTAAGGAGACCTAGAACGTTGAGCTATGGACCCAATAAAGTTTCGAGTGACTCCCAGTGATTCTCTTTTGTTTTTTAGCCCTCTTCTAGACCAATTCTCGAAACTCCTTGATTCCTAAATTTATGTTCCTACAAGTCCTATGTAACAACATTGAGAGAGATTTGAGCATTTAGATGCAAGAACAAAGGTCCCAAACTGAATTGAGCCGTAACTATTTTGATATCTCTTTGAGAATCATTTATAAGATGCTTTTGGTACTCCCTAGAAACTTAAGATAACTCAAAATTAAGTAAAAATGTAAGGATTAAACTAAGAATCTTGAGTTAAAAATCTAAACCACTTAGAAAATTATAAATTATAAAATTAATCTACTAAATGGCATTCCCTCCCTATGAAATTTTAATGGAAGCCTAATACCATAAAATAAGGGTGTATGCTAAGTTTTACGAACATAGAAGCATATTTAAGCTCTAAACTAAAGATAAGGGTAAAATGACCAAAATGCTCTAACGATGGCCATATGTTCCTGACCAAGATGGACTCCAAATAACTAAAAATTTATTATGAAGCCTATTTATAAAATTATAGATGAATAAGCTTATTGAAGTATGTTTAAGGCATAAATTAAGACTCAGATAGAAAATACCAAAATATTCCTACTACGTCTTTATGATGTTTCAAGGACTAAATGGTCTCCAAATGACAAAATTTTATATGAGGCTTATTTATGATATTATAGATAACGGTGCATAATTTTAAAGGTATTTTACACTAAGATTAGAGCAGAAAATAACAAAAATGTCCCTAATAAACCTGGTATGAGAATTCATGGTTTTAATGAATTCCAAATGACATTATATTTTTCATGACACTCAAACTACTGTGTACCACTCCACTCAAACCTGCCTTATGCCTTAAGTCCGTCTATACCTCCTGATATGCAGCACATCATGATCATATATTTTTCCTCACAAAGGTAAATAGAATTTAGGCTATGGTTTAGGAGAAATAAAGGAATACTGTGGCGAATAATGCAAAGTTTGATATTAAATCCTGATTTGAATTTCAAAGACATTTTGATCATGTGTAGGAGATGCGGTGGAATGTCAAATATAAGATTTCAAGTTCACGTTGTTTACCATCTACATGACTTAGTAAGCCCTTCTAAGGGAGTGATCCAATTAGGAAGTGATTTACGAGTAGGATTAGTGTTAACTATTGTGTAGGGACTAGAAGAGGACAACTAGAAGGAATCTACTCTACTCTCCTTAAATCTATCCAAGACGATGGATCATACAAGTGCATGAACTAGGGCAAGGCAACAAACGGACCAAAATAAAGAACTCCCAACCAAGAACTTAACAATTATGCTTCTATTTTATAAATTTACGACTCTAAGACTAGAACCTAAGGATCAAGGTTCTTAAGAAAAATGTCATGACATGTTTTATGGTTGGGATTAGAGGAGGGTACCTATGACGCCCCTAATTTTCCAAACCTGCTTAGTGACATCACCCATGCATACAATAACTTATTATGTTGAAGCTCATTATAAATAACCTTGGAAAACACCGCAAAGTATTTCATAAAGGTCAAAAAAATCCAAACAAACATATCTCTGAAAATAAAACCTTCCTGAATTAAGAAACTCTAAATAAAAAGAATGTTAAATACTTTAACCTAAAAACAGTTAAACAAATGTAAACTACTAATAATGCCCCCTCTTCAACTACTATGGTGTCCTCAGCTTCACCATCTGCGTGCATTGGTGTCTTGCCTTTACCTGAAAAATGTAGGAACCTTTCATAACAAACCCCGGCTAAACCTCATGCAATTTATCAAAATAAACTCCCAACACAATCTTTCTTTGACGGTTAGGAACTATACTGACCTCAAATTATAAAAATAAGGGCAGAAACGGCTTCAGAAGGGCCGAAAACCTAGAAAT